>CABFWO010004133.1:0-33142 GCA_902155825.1 Timema genevievae | reverse complement strand
TATATATATATATATATATATAAAAATTAACCTTTTTATTTAAAATAGTTTCCAAATTTCTCTCAATGTTAAATTCAACCTTAGTGGTGTGTGAAGTTTCTAAACTTTGACTTGGGTTAGAAAAATATCTTCTTCGACTTTGATTTGCCAATAGAAATATTTATAGCTTTTACATCCATTACTGTTTCCGGCCAGGGTCAATTTTTTATTCAAGCCATATATTTTCCACTGCCGGCTTACTAGGCCTGTTGTAGCTTCATATGACTGATAATATAACTTAAGACTAGGAAAGACACAACATCCAGTCCCCGCCTGTCAATTTATCAATGTGAAAGGGTAAATCCACATTCCACCAATGAAAAATGTTTAGGTCATGCCGGGAATCTAACTCAGGACCCTTAGCTCACTATACAGACACGCTACCGACTGAGAAATGTTTAATACCTAAAATACTCCATTTATGTTCATTTATTGCCATTTTGGTCCGTTATGTGCATTACAAATCAATATACATATGGAAAAATTCTGAAGTAATTGAATTGTAAGTTGTGATTGTAACTTGTTACTGGATTCAATGGTTGAATCTTTCATTTCATAAACAAAGCATAATATTTTGAATTAAAAAATTACCTAGGCCTACTTGAAAAGCACAACTTAATCCGTAATTATTAGTTTATCGGATAAAAGAGATTAGCATGAATAAAATAATTATTTAAAAAAAATAATTGCTAGGTGTAGAAAATCTAACGTGCCTAATACCCTACCTTCCCACCTCTAGGGGTAACTTGGACCTCGGGCAGACAATGCCACCTAAGCGAATTCGAAATATTGATAAACAAACAGTAAGTGATAAGCTTGCATTTTCAACGCCACAGATATTCGGAAGTTATCCATAAGTATGTTTATCACAGGTGAAAACTTGAACAATAATATTATTTTTGAACATTAGAATTTGAGTTTTAAGACCTGTGTTACGTAACACTTTGATGTACCCCACCCTCCCCCCATGTAACAACATGTAGACATTAGAGCTCACCCCTCCCCCCCCAAAGCATTACGTGGTTTATGGATGACCCCTAAGCACCATCTTTTCAAACACCCAAACTTTGTTTTCATTGTAAAAGGTACGAGACCACTTTTCACACCTGTAGAGAACAACCAGTAAAACTATTGTTTTGTATATTCCGAGATTGACCTTCCTTGAAACCAGGCAAGTTGTTAACAACTTATTACCAAGTAATAGCATGCATTTCCCAACTGTATTCTTTTTCCTAGTTTTTAATCAAATATTGTTAATGCTAGCTAAGAAAAAAAAAAACACAAAAAAATTACACTTGCGATGGTTATGATATAAATTATTGGGGTGTTAAGTAATAAAACTATATGAAGCAATCAGCCTTGGCGATTTCATATAAAATCAGTAAAACGAGAATAAATCTGTGTTTCAGGAGTGGATAAAGATACACACAAGCTCTTACTGGGCATACGACGACAAATGTTTGTTGTTTTACCCAACCTGATCAACTTTGCACCACCCGTAGCAAAGACCATAAAGGTAGGAACTAAAACTTTTAAGAGGTTTTTATAGTTTATTATAGTATCTTATTTAAAAGTTTGTTTTTAGAAATATTTTATACATTTCTGTCCTTGAGAGTTATTTTGAATTATATTGTTCCATTCTTACTCTGTTTTTGGTGGCATAAAAGATAGTTGAGAAGTGACAAGGATTTGTTTTTGGCGGTATAAAAGATAGTCGAGAAATTAATATGATTAAAAATTAAGTTACAGTAGAGCCTCACTTTACGGCATTCCACTGATCTGGTGGTTTTCAATTACACACATGTTTACTATGTTTGGCGCTTGTCTCGCTCTTATGCCATTGTTCGGCTTTTTACCGTGGTTGTGGAGTCAGTACGACGAGCCTTTGACTTTGATTATTCTAATTTTCTACTGTCTGACTCAGACTCCTTCATAAATGGCTAATTTATGACATTGTGCATTTAAATTTGAATAAATTTGTCATTTCGAATTACAAATATTGTTTGTAAAGAATAAAAAAAATTTAAAATAAAAATTATATAGTTACCATATTTTATTATAGTATAAGTTTTTATTATGAGGGTGAAATCAGAATTGACTCTACCCAAAATTGCTTCTGATTCCACAGTCTTGCTGTTTACAGTAGTGATGGGCACTATCGATTATCGTATGATGATGTGTTTACTGTATATTCATTTTACTTTTGTATTTGTTAGTTCTTACTCTATTGTGCACTTTATATAATGATAGTGTAAACATGTTATTAGTATTTTATATGTTAAAAACAGATATGTTCCGCTTTACAGCGGGGCGCTGGAGTCTATCCCGCTGCGGGGCCATACTTTATCTCGTTTTAAAAATTTTATATCTTTATTTTAAGATTGTAAATTTCGTAAGTTTCCTGAATGAAATTATATTTTGGCCGTCCTATGAATTATGTTATATTTTGATAAAGACTTTATTACAGGCTGTGAAATGATGGTGAATGAAGAATTGCCAATTTGTTATATTATATAATTATATTGATTGTTTGTTTTTAAACTTGATAAATAGTCACATCAGATTTTGTATAACTGTTAAATGTTTGTTGCTACAAAGCAGCTTATTATAAATTTGAGCAGCCACGTGATTATAACGACTAGCAGACAATGCATTGTCCCATCACAGCCTGACAGCCTACTATGCATTCATACATATGTCCAATAGCAGGATTTAATGGAAGAGAATAAAAAAGCTAAGAAAATTGGGAATCCTTTGACATGAAGTTAGCTATTTTAGAGCCAAATAGTTGGGATAATTTGTAAACTTTACATTAAACAGGTGGTATTGTATAGGAAAGATAACACTCAAATGTATGTTTATACTTCCCCATTTATTAAATTTACCAACAATGGAAAACATTAATTCAAGTTTATCAAGAATGAAAAAATCACATTTTGAAATTATCAACAATGAGAATCATCACATCTTGAAAATATCAACATTGAGAAACATCACATCATGAAATCAACTATGAGAATCACATCTTGAAAATATCAACAATAAGAAAAATCACTTCTTGGATTTATCAACGATGAGAAACATCACTTCTTGGAATTATCAACGATGAGAAACATCACTTCTTGGAATTATCAACGATGAGAAACATCACTTTGAAATTATCAACAATTAGAAACATAACTTCTTGAAATCATCAAGAATGGAAAACTTCACTTTAAATTATCAACAATGTGAGACGTCACCTCTTCAACTGTATCTAGAATGCGGGATGTCACCTCTTCAACTGTATCTAGAATGTGACACGTCGCCTCTTCAACTATATCTAGAATGTGAGACGTCACCTCTTCAACTGTATCTAGAATGCGGGATGTCACCTCTTCAACTGTATCTAGAATGCGGGATGTCACCTCTTCAACTGTATCTAGAATGTGGGACGTCACCTCTTCAACTATATCTAGAATGTGAGATGTCACCTCTACAACTGTATCTAGAATGCGGGATGTCACCTCTTCAACTGTATCAACAATGGAATTATAACTTCATATATATCAACACACCATCATTTGTCAACAATAATTTTTCCTGAAGATTGGTCAAGAATTTTCCTCCATTAATGTGTTATATTATATAAAATGTGTTAGTGATGGGCCAACAATTTATTGCTCTCTAAACATTTTTAATTACTCCTGGTCTCTTGCTCAAGCAGTTTTAAAATAATACCACTTGTAGATTTATAATGTTGTTGAAATAGTGTTACATTTGTCAATGCTTTTCTTATTCCAGACTAACCACTTTCACATTGTGATATCTTACAGATTCGTCAAATTCCTAAAGATTCCATTAGTATTTGGAACATTATTTAAAATTTAGACAATCCACCATTATATTAGCTAAGTGCTATTGATATTTTATATTTGTGTCACATTTGATAATCAAGATACTGCATGTTGATTAAGTTAATACATCTATATTAATTGGTATACTTGATCAATGATAGAATTAACTAAGTAAGCTCTTTACCAAAAATTATCGCAAAGTCCTTCTGTGAAGTAGAAGTAGAGGTAAGTGTAAGAAATATTAAAGATGAGTTAGGTTAATATAGCATTTGTTCTTAAATTGTTATTTTAAAAAAATGTTATTTAAAGTTAGAAAAGAAACTAATAAACACATTTTGATATTACATTGGCCAGGTATTTGTCAATGTAGGTTAAGGTGGGAATGTTGAAGAAGTGAGAAAAGTTGAATGGTTTTTGCAGTTTTTATATAAAAAAAAATCTTATTTTAAAAAATAAATCCAATATTGTTCCAGTAGAAACATAGAGTTCAATTTTCTTCACCAGATGATATCAACATTTGTTGAATATCTATCACTATTGTCCTGGAATTTAATGACAACTTTTTCTCTTCATATAAAAAGTTTGTTATCTAATGCTGCGATGCTGATGACAGATATCCAACTGTTAATATCACCAGGTGAGGAAAATTAAACTCTCTATTTCTACTGGAGAATTATTTGATTTATTTTGAACAAAAAAGTTTTGATATAAAAAAATACATAAACACTGTTCTTTTCTCGCGTCCTGTGAATCCTCACCTTAAGATGTTGTTTTATTATTATTTAATGTATTCATTTATTTCATGTACTTACTGAACCAACTGGTTGTATTAGCATACACCACAACTGAGTGGTCATGTCAGCATACACAACTTAGTGGTTATATTAGCAAACACAACCACTGAGTGGTCATGTCAGCATACACAACAACTGGGTGATTATAATTATATCACCATACACAATACCCAGTCAACTCCACCACAAAAGAATAAGCACCAATTTCACATGATTGCGATATATTTTTGTGCCGTGCTGGTAATCAAACCAAGATCCTTGAACCCATCAGGATAGACTGGGCAAGGTTGTTGTAAGTCAAGTTCATTCACACCTCTAATTGACACTGTTTTTTGTGTTATTTTACATTTTGACAGTGGTCCAAATATTCATGTTTTACCAAATACTCTCAAAAGCACCATAAATGTAATATCATGTACCCACAAGGTGTTTGTTATAGCAGCTATGTATTAAACCATACTAAAGCGAGAGATAATTACTCGCCAGTAATTGCACATTGATGTGTAGACACTATAAACAAGGTCTCTTGATAAACAAATCAACAAAATGTAGAATATCATCATCATCATTAACTGTTGCCTGCCAGTTAAGTGAAATACCTCCATCTTCCTCTCACTTGTACGCTTTCTGTTATCTGCTCCTATCGTATCTTTCTTGGCCTCCCTTGTGGTCTTTTTCCTACATACTTCATTCCCAACATTTTCTTTGGCATCCTCTCTTTTTTCATCCTCATTACATGTCCATACCATCTCACTCTTGCTTCCTATACTATCTCATGTATTCCCTGAACCCCTACTTTTTCCCTGATAACTTCATTCCTAATCTTGTTTCTCCTCGTGACAGCTAACATGCTCCTCACAAACTTCATTCCCATGGCCTCCACTTTCCTATTTTCTCTTACATTCAATATCCATGTTTCTGCTGCATATGTGACAATGGGTACAAAGTACGCCCTGTACAATACTTCCTTACACTTCAAGGGCACTCCTCTTGTACTGATTTTCATTGATGTAGACTGACCGTGTGTTCACTCGACCTTGAATCTTTTGGTAATGGCGAGTAGCGAAGCCTGTTTGTCAAAGATTGAACTAAATATGGGTAGAGCAAGGAAAATATCTATAGTATAGGTAATTTTATTCCTTTTTAAATTAATTGTTTAAATATGTAGTTTTTTGTGAAAAGGGAAGTTTGGTCAGGGGTGCACAAAACAACCAACATATCCACTAAGGACAATAAATTGTTACTGGATTCCTTTCCAAATTTTTTTTATCGTCAAAACCAGAAGTTACCCTTTAGGCTATCTCAGAACTGTAAAAAATAATTGCTATGGAGAGTTACTCAGTACATACTCCATAGCAGGTCTCTTACACACCTAAAAAACAACCTCCCCTGTTTGTGTAATGGGAAAATTATTATTATATCCTCGGGAACATTTTCATTACGCTACAAATGAAACAAACTGGGAAAAAAAGCCAACTAATCTTGGAGTTTGAAAGTATTACTTCAAATTTTTCATACAAATATACATAATAAAGGAGTGTATTCTCTTTTTTTTTTTCTTTTTTTTTTACATTTATAATAATATAGCGAGAACATCATGAATATGTTTTGAATACACTTATAATTCTTTTATAAATTGTTCTGTGGAAATATACAAACGAAAATATGCCCGGGTTGACTTTTACTTGCCCAATTCACTTTTTTTTTTCTAAAGCTGAGCGACACTTCAGATGTTTTGTGATTTTAGTGCAAATCTATAGCTCAAGACCTTTTTTTAGAATCCTAAATCCCTTTTTATGACATCTGGAGCCCTGTCTTAATAGAGTCGAAACAATCACTTACTAACACAAATTATAGTTATTTAAAGATCCCAGCATTTACTTTGTTTTATATTTTTTTATGTTAAGTTTCCATACACAGGATTTTCTGACAAACTGGTCAATCTCGCTTGATACAGAGTGATACAATTTGGTAAGGATTGAATCTACCAGGGCTATGGAGTCGATACCCCAAGCCTTCGACTCCGACTCCTATATTTTTCTAATGTCTGACTCGGACTCCTTCATAAATGGCTAAAGTAAATTAATTAGTAATATCAAATTTACTGCAATTAAGTGCTACACTACACATAACTTCATGGGAAGCTTCTTTGACATTGTGAATGAATAATTAATTATTATGATATATTTACTAAATATTGTTATTATATTATAAGTTTTTATTGTGAAGCCAGAGTCGGTACATTTTTACCGACTCCAATTCCACCCAAAATTGTTTCAGACTCCACAGCCCTGGAATCTACCATGTATTTTTATTTGTAAACATCTAATTTTAATGTTTTTTTGTTTGTTTTTTGTGAGGTTTTAATATATCAGGAAATACGCCCTTTTTTGGGTATTTACCCTTTCTCAGCGTTGTTGAGGTCAGTCGGCACAGGTTGATGGAATCTGGTGTGTCCCCTCATTGGTCAGAAGACTTGACATCCCATTGGTTTTATAAAAGAATCAATGGCGCACCATCATTTCCTGGAAGCCCGACAAGATTCTTTCCTCTTCTTCTCCGATCGTTGCCTCAAATTTGACCCTATTTTCTTGGTAGGCCTGCCAAGACCTGGTCCAGATGGTGGGAAAACCCGTGTTTGACGAGACGAAGGGCAAGGGATTCTGGCGGTCGATTTTGATTCGCTGCAACAATGCTGGCGACGTCTTGCTGCAAGTGGACCTTCACGCGGCAAGCCGCAAGGCCGCCGATGCTGTCTTCAAGGAGATGAAGTCCGTATTGATCGAGTTCTTCAGCACGGGCGGCGGCAAAGATTGCAACGTCAAGTCACTCTACCTAAAGATTGTGTTAAAGTATGTTTATAATCTATATGTTTCATGCTATTGTTAAGAATTGATTTTTGTGACTAGGTCTTGTCTGTTTCAAAATTTTACCAACTCGCTCATTCAACACGGATTTAGATGTTCTCGGTTGAAAGTACAAAACGTCTTTATGGGATGGATCTTGCTTGCATGTAATTGTTCCTAGCTTGTTCCGAGATGTTTAAAGGCCCTAAAAATAAATTATAAAGGTTAATGTTTTATCTGATTCTTTCGACATGTTGCTTAAGCTTCATACTTAATCTATAGTTATTACTTTATAATTATATTAATGTCGGGAACATTGAAAACAACATGCAGATAAATTCCATGGACAAGATTGAAACACACTGCAGATCTACACGCTGGACGATTTTGATACACCCTGCAGGTCTACATGCTGGATGATTTTGAAACACCCTGCAGGTCTACATGCTGGATGATTTTGAAACACCCTGCAGATCTACATGCTGGATAATTTTGAAACACCCTGCAGATATACATGATGGATGATTTTAAAACATGCTGCAGATATAAACAATTGACAATTTTGAAACACACTGCAGATATACACAGTGGACAATGAAACATCCTGTAGATTTTCATAATGGACACTTATGAAACAGATGTTATTGATGGACAATTTTGAACAACCTGCAGATCTTCACGCTAGACGATTTTTAAACACCTTGCAAATCTTCACAATGGACAATTTTGAAACATCCTGAAGATTTTTATGATGGACGATTTTGAAACACCCTGAAGATCTTTATGATGGATGATTTTGAAACACCCTGAATATCTTTGCAATGAATTATTTTGAAACACCCTGCACATCTTTGCAATGAATTATTTTGAAACACCCTGCACATCTTCACAATGGGTGATTTTGAAACACCCTACAGATATACACGGTAGACCATTTTAACACCTACAGATCAATACGATAGAGGATTTTTTAAAAACCCTAGAAATCTACATAATTGACCATTTTGAAACACCCTGCAGATCTACATGATGGACAAATTTGAAACGCCCTGTAGATCTACAAAATGGACCATTCGATTTTGAAACACCCCGCATATCTACACGATGGATGATTGTGAAACACCCTTAAGATCTACACAATGTATAATTTTGAAACATCCTTAAGGTCTACACAATGTATGATTTTGAAACACCCTACAGATCTACACAATGTATAATTTTGGAACACCTTGCAGATCTACACAAAGTATAATTTTGAAACATCCTGCAGTTCTACCAGATTGACAATTTTGAAACACCCTCTAGATCTACATAGTGGAGGATTTTGAAACACCCTTCAGATCTACATAGTGGAGGATTTTGAAACACCCTTCAGATCTACACAATGGACCATTTTAAAACACCCTGCAGATTTACACAATGAACAATTTTAAAACACCCTGCAGATCTACGCATGGGACAATTTTAAAACACCCTGCAGATCTACCCGATGGACAATTTTAAAACATCCTGCAGATCTACCCGATGAACAATTTTAAAACACCCTGCAGATTTACACAATGGACAATTTTGAAACACCCTGCAGATCTACACAATGGACAATTTTGAAACATCCTGCAGATCTACACAATAAACCATTTTGAAACACTCTGCAGATCTACACAATGGACAATTTTGAAACACCCAGCATAGTTTTATGATGAACAATTTTGAAACACCCTGCAGATCTACACAATGGACCATTTTGAAACACCCAGCATATCTTTACGATGGACGATTTTGAAACACCTTGCAGATCTACACAGTGGACGGCTTTGAAACACCCTGTATATCTACACGATAGACCATTTTGAAACACCCTTCGGATCTACACGATGGATGATTTTAAAACATCATGTAGATCTACACAATGGATTATATTTAAACACCCTGCAGATCCATGCGTTGGACGTTATTGAAACATTCTGTGGATCTTTAAATTACACATTGTTGAAATAAAGCAGATCTACATGCTTCACAATATGGAAAACCTGTAGAGATACAGGATGCACAATATTGAAGAACCCTGCTTATATACTTTATATAGAATAGTATTGAAACTTATTTCAAATTTATTATGACTGAGAGTGATAAAATCATTACAATTTTACTTGATTTTTTACTATGAAACCCACTTAACTTTTACCGTGAATGATTTTCAATTCTACCTACACACAAATGTGGATACACACTTCCTTTAAATTCAACCTTCCTAATCCCATCCGCATTAAGATAACTATTACATCTGTATACAGCTTGAATGGATAAGAACATATGGGGACCAAAAAAAATACCACTACTTTAAATTACCATGACAAGCATTTGAACCCACTTTGATTTTATCATTGAAATTTACTTAATTTCTACCATATTGTAAATTTCTGAAGCATCAATATAAAGATTATTTAAATATTTAGTCCATAAATTAATATTTTGGTGAGTTTTGTTTCTTAATTGGGAATGCATCATCAATGTATCATAGTACAGAGCGACGTCTTCACTTGATTCTGACACAGCATCACATGGAGCATCTCCAAACGTCTGGTGTTCATTCGTGACCTCACTATCCAAACAACTTAACATGAGTCCATATTAGGTCACATCTGGTGTCCTGTGACATAAAGACATGACTGCCACAACAGTTGTAGTCCGAGTAAATTTTTGCCAACTCATTATTTTTTTACCGTTGGAATGGATGCCAATTCACATCTGGGGTGAATGTCGACATGGATAGTAACATCATAAACAAAATGGTATATTGACAGGATGGATCTCTAGATCCCCTTCGAACAACTCTACAAGTGATTCATTAAGTTGATAAGCAGTTTAATAAACTGATAAATGCCATCAAGTATTTCATTGAGTAGCTCGCAGTCTTGCATTTGCCTCGATATTGGAGATTAAAATTAATTATTAACAAAGGCATGTGCACTTTGTCACAAATGTGAAATTAAAGTGAAGTTGTTTGGTAATGGTTGTGTCTTGTATGTCGATTGTATTGTCAAGCTTGTTGAATTGTTTTCTGGTGAGGGGTGGAGAGAGAGAGGAAAACCAACTTTTATAACAATTATTTCCCAGGATTAATACATTTTTTCCATACTATATATTAAGTCTTTCACTTGCGCGAGTAATTCGTTCCAAAGTTTTAAAATGCATATAAATCGAATGGTATATAGATATTGGGTATTTTTGACATATAAGCTCCTTTTAAATGATAATTATAGGTAAGGGCTCATTCATAAAACAAGTAATGGTGTTTGGAAGGGAGCGGCTCCGAGGTCTCATCAGGCTTGTCAAAACTCGTTTTATTGTAGGGGCCTAGTTTGAATTCTGAGAGAGCGGGCGGCATTTATAAAAATTATATATAGTAAGACGTGGTGCTAAAAAAAATTATAAATATATATTTTTTCGACTTACTGTAGACCCTGCCTTCTATTTTATTTTATTTTCATTAGAAATACAGAACCTTTTATTAGTGGCACATCACATGACTTGAAGTATGAGCAAGTGAGACTAGAACAAGTAACTTTTCCAAACCTGCTTCGGTGGCCGCATTGTCTAAGGCACTGCTCTTATAATAGACTAGACGGTTGGAGACAGGGATATCGGGGTTCGATCCCGGTCAGGTGTACTGGGGATGGTTTTCCACTTTCACTCCACTTAAATGCAGGCAAACTTCCACTAAATTCAACCTTCCTAATCCCTAACACATTAATATAATTAGTAAATAGGTGTATAACCTGAATGGGTAGTAAATAAAAAAACTTTTCCCGCTGTTAGATAAGAAAGACTGTTACTATGACGATTGCTGGTTGTAATGTTGGTCACGGTGTGTTAGGGACCTGCAGTGTATCAAAGGCACCCGTTACATCGAGGAGACGGTGGGGGGGATGAAGGTGAAGCTGTACCCGCACTCCTACTTCAACACGGGCACGACAGCTATGAAGGCGCTGGGAGAGGTCCTGGCGGCCGTGGCCAAGCGAGAGGGCACCACCGAGGTGCTTGAAGTGGGCTGCGGGACTGGCATCATTGGTCAGATGCTGTCAAAGGTTGGTTGTTGCTGCCAAACACCAGGGAGGGGGGTAAAGGGGGGCTACTCCATGGCCTGAGCTCACAAGCAAGCTATACCGACCGAGCGGCCGCCATCGTTAGTAATGATAGTGCCAACATTTGCGGATAAAGGGTGTCATGTGGTCAGCGCAATGAACCCTGTGGCCATTAATCTCAGTTTTCTAAACTGGAGCTGTCACTGTATTCAAGTTTCTCCTCATTTGTCCTCATGAGGCTGAGTCTGGCCTCGTTACAGACCAACTGCTTAACAGATAAATTTTGTAAGTGCCAGGGATCGAACTCAAGACATGTGTATCCTGGACCACAAAAGTGGTTCCAAAAGATCAGAACAATAAACTCTAAACTAGTTGAACATTTGCAAAGTTGAGAATAACAAAGAATGATAATTCGAATAAATTAAAGGCCCCAACTATTTTTATGATGCAAAGTTCTTGTGTTTCTAGGTTTTTCAGAAGCAATTTTCATTTTTACAGATAATTTATAGATTTATTTTGAGGAATGAGATTTTATATTTCACAAAATTGACTTTGATAGGGAAATTTATGCAGAGATTGTGCAACCTATGCTTCTCTCGTTTTTCCAGGCATATTTTGTTAGATATGGAAAAGGTATAGGAACTAGTGATTGATCAAATCTGAATCTAAATTTTATAATCTAATCTTAATATCCAATTCAAGTCCTGATCCTAACAAATCACACCTTAACTATAGATTAAACTTTTTGTTCAATCATGCTTTAAAGTAATCAACCCCAACCATCCCTCAGAAGATACTTGTTTGGATCTAGTCAAACTAAGCAATCTTGACTCATATTATATTAAATCAATCAAAAGAAGAGTGACTTTTAGCTCTCTTAAAAACGGCTGTCAGGTGTTCTATACCATAACAATTATTCTTATTATTACATTTAAAAAGATAGTTTTGGCTGTTTTTATAAAGCTCATCTCTTTTATTTGACAAAATAATGTTTAAGATTTAAATTGTGATTCTCAAGTAAGCCTATTTATG
The DNA here is from genome assembly GCA_902155825.1 of Timema genevievae. Classification (NCBI taxonomy): domain Eukaryota; kingdom Metazoa; phylum Arthropoda; class Insecta; order Phasmatodea; family Timematidae; genus Timema; species Timema genevievae. The sequence goes on along the minus strand of CABFWO010004133.1, from coordinate 20,510 downwards.
TAATTTTTTAATTAAGTCATAATATAATGCTTTGTTTATGAGGTGAAATATTTAACCGTCGTATCCAGTAAAATCTCGAATCACCCGCTTTGGTGGCCGAATGAGTTAAGGCGTCATTCTTGTGTTAGACTAGACTGTCGATGACTGGAAGAACTTAGTTTGAATCTTGGTCAGGTGTTCTGAGGGTGGTTTTTCAAAATGGTTATCTATTCTACCTCACCCAAATGTGGGTACACTTTCTCTAAATATAACCTTTCCCATTGCTAAAACAATTGGCCTAATTAGTACATTAGTATATAACCCAAACGAGTAGTAGGCTGCAGTTCTTGGAAAAGAGTCTCGAATACTTGTCAAGATTCAGTAAATTTGAGAAAATCAAAGCTTTGAGCGGTTCATCTCTAATAAGAACTAATAAAAGGAACAAACAAAATAAACAGTTCTATATTCTTCTGCTTCACAAATTTGTTTTTTTTAATATATTTACTAGTATATTTTTCAACTGTTGAAACAATCAAGAGCTACCGTTAGTAGGAAACAAGAAGATTATCCGCTGTAATTGGTGTTTTCTTTATTTTTCAGCACTCCAAAGAGGTGTATGGCATTGACACAGAGTCGGCGGTAGAAGACGCCCTCGAGAACGCAGACATGAACGGCATCAAGAACTGTTACTACTTTGGCGGTAACACTGTCGTGGGACTTAGCGAGGTGTCTAAACTCCTCTCGGCATCCAGCAACGCCCTGGCCATTGTCAATAGCACCGGAGCAGACGTGCTCTCAGGTAAGCACCACGGAACGAACACAATCGAGATATCCCTGGTTTTAAAGTTCACAGTCAAGTTTAATTCCTCCCAAGTCGTTAACACCAAAAACATTATCAAATTAATTTACAATAAAATAGGGTTGAGTCAAATCCACTACTTTACAAATCCGAATCTCCAATTCATCTTTGAAGAAAATATAAATAGTAACTAAATGTTAACATTCTTTCTTGTAATCCATTCATTATAACATTCATACATTCAATTAAGTGCTAAATTATTGGTCAGGGGGCTGTTTGTTAAGTTCATCTTATAGTTATAATTGGCTCTGAACCACCCAAATAAGCAGTATTAAAGCTCCAAAACAAATTTAACTTTGGGACGGAGGACTTTGTTTTGAGGATTTGAGTCTTGTGTTTGAAATTTCATCAAATCTCAAGTATCCTTAAGGATTTGAGGGCCCATCCCTCATAAATTTCTTGAGGTAAAGAAAGTGTTTTTTTTCTCCACTTGCAGGTGCTAAAGTTTTGAAGGAGGTGTGCCAGATGGCAGGGATCAAGACGTTGGCGTATGTAAGCGTGTTCAGCAAGCGATGCTGGGTCAATATGTTGGAATTACTCAAGCCCCAGGACTCAAAACCAACTTTCTCTTTCCTACCGTATTACATGATACCTATTGATTTCGGCTTACACTGCTACTCGGCCATCGTGGTCATGAAGCACATAGAGAAGAACTTTGTATCCGAGCTGTACGATCTACCTAATTCAATAAGTCTCAAAGACTCTTATAAGAAGGAATCAGGAGTCAAAAAGACTTCGACACTTAACGTCAATAAAGCAATAAAAATGGGAGATAAGACAAAAGTCAGAGCCAGTATGACCAAGCTCGGTGAAGCCAACAAGGAAAGATTTTCCATCACTCAAAAGCCCCTTTGGACAGCAAAAACTGCATTATCGAAAGCTAAAAATACTGTGAATACCAAACTCTTGTCTCGACAAAGAATTGAATTTGGTGAAGCCAGACGGAATGAAAGGGGGATGTTGGCTGATTCCCGACGGGATATCAGGGTGTGGGAGCGGGAACGAGAAGGGGATTTCCGGAAACCTGCGACTGACAGGGGTCAGAGATCACAGTACACAGGCCATGGTCTGAGTCACTCCAGGGGTTCTACTGACCACCGGTCTCGCAGCAGGGAAAGAGCTGGGGGTATGTATAGAGGGCAAGGTCAATACCCCAGAGGCAGGCCCCATTCTAGAGATCGAGGTAAGATATCGAGCGAGAGAGACATAAACAGACACACAGCACCCGCAAGAAAGGATTGGAACGACGAGGTGTATATGAATGTTGTCTATAGAAATAACGAATCAATCATCGAACAAGACCCCAAAAGAAACGTGTGGGTCCGTGAAGATGGGTTGATAACCGCTGTTGTGGAAGGTGCCGATGGGAAGATCACCGACACTAAACTCGGCTACAATGATGGCTTACAGGACCTTAGGTCACTTCTGCACAAGGCTCCAAACATAGAAGCACAGTATTCTCCCGAGGTCGATTCGTGGGGGAATGTTATTAACCACGAAGACGGTGATTTGAGGACATTTCTGCAAGTCAAGAGAACTTCTCATCAACATCCTCAAGCCTCAGATACGGCTTTATTTGTAGGGGACATGGAGGACAGTAGAATATTTGTCAGGAATAATGACGAGGAGCAGCCGCTGCACTCTGGACAGTTCGACGCTCAGTTTGGTAAAGAATTTCCTCCAGCCAGACATGATGCAGTCCAAGAAAACATGGATCTCAGGGAGGTTCTTCAAGACAAAAGAACTCAGCATTATGATTCACCGACATTTGACAGAACTAATAGAATGGACTTCCACTATCCCCATGCTACCGAAACAAAGAGTCCTGTAAAATTGATAGATAAACCTTCGCAAGACCTTAGGACAATCTTAGACAGAGGTCAGCACCAAATCAGTGAAGTATCTTCCAAAGAAAAGGAAAGTGTTTTCAATGCTCGGAAGACAAGCTTGGCAACAGATTCTAAGATTAATTCAAAGAAGAGGAGAAGGGGTACTAGGGCTGGCAGGGGCCGTCAAAAAAGATCGGAGCTATGGAGTCCATCCAACACTAGGATGGGTGACGATTGCTCTAACTATGACCAGCCATCGTCTGTAGTGGCCGGTGATCAAAATATCAAAGTTCAGCCAGAGGATAACTCATTTCGCCAAAGTGTAAGTCGCCCTCATGATATCCAAGACAAAGGGATGAGCTCTTACCCTACCAGCCCTCATGATAATAGAATGAATATTTACAGTCCAAATGTTGGCAACATCGGAGGCACCGCGATTGAGCGCAATTCAGACAACAGAGTCTTCCAGAGGCATAGCGCTCATATGTTTGATTCGGCCTCTCAACCGGTTGACAATGTTCATACAAACTTAGATGCACGAGACACAAGGATAAATTACAGAGATAGTGATAACAGATCAAACTCGAGAGATATTTCATTTCACGGCGGAGGAAACGCCTCTCGGGACAGGAAAAGTGCTCCAGATCTAGCCACAAGGGAAAACATCAGAAATAAAGGGGAAGATATCGACAACTTCCGTAGAGGTTGTGGTTCTCTAGATAGAGCTAGAGATAGAGAGAATCTTAAAAGCATAGACACTCGAGATGTAAGAACAAATCCACGTGACTTAGACCTGCACATCAGCAAACCAAACATCCCAGGGGCAGACACTCAGGATAACAGAGCGAGCAGGGTGGATGCTGTCGAAAGATATGATAGACCGGGTTTCAGGGACTCTGATATGAAGGGCCCAAGAGGGAATAGAAATATCGACGCAACAAGGAATTTGTTTGGTCAAAATGTTGACAGTCGAGACAACAAATTTAAGGAAGCGCTCAGTGTGCCGAGCTGGAAATCTCAGAACAGAACAGATGTTCATAAATTTGATCATGGATCCAACAGAAGCCGCGGCCTTGAAGTTGCCGAAACCCGAGAACATAACAAAAATAGAGAGTTTGGAAACAGCCAAAGTGTCTCGACTAGAGAAGGTAGAGGTCATAACACTTCTCACAATGTTGGCACTATCCATCAAGATAACCCAGCATGGTACAATGGCCCCCTGGAAAATCAACCTATCCTTACAAAGCATGATATTCACAACAATAGACCTTATAACCAGACTGTTGGCATCAGTGACAGGGCTTCACATGGCAACATGGAGGCTCAGCGGTACAACCCACCTGCTCATAACACAGATTCTCTACAGTTTGACCCTCCTGCCCGTAACACGGATTCTCTACGGTTTGACCCACCTGCCCGTAACACGAATTCTCTACGGTTTGACCCACCTTCCCGTAACACGGATTCTCTACGGTTTGACCCACCTGCCCGTAACACGGATTCTCTACGGTTTGACCCGCCTGCCCGTAACACGGATTCTCTACGGTTTGACCCGCCTGCCCGTAACACGGATTCTCTACGGTTTGACCCACCTGCCCGTAACACGAATTCTCTACGGTTTGACCCACCTGCCCGTAACACGGATTCTCTACGGTTTGACCCTCCTGCCCGTAACACAGATTCTCAACGGTTTGACCCTCCTGCTCGTAACACAGATTCTCTACGGTATGAGCCGCCTTCTCGCAGAACAGATTCTCTACAGTTTGACCCACTTACTCGTAACACAGATTATCAACGGTATGAGCCACCTGCCCGTAATACAGATTCTCTACGGTTTGACCCACCTGCTCATAACACAGATTCTCTACGGTTTGACCCACCTGCTCATAACACAAATTCTCTACGGTTTGACCCACCTGCTCGTAACACAGATTCTCTACGGTATGAGCCGCCTTCCCGCAGTACAGACTCTCTACGGTTTGACCCACCTGCTCATAACACAAATTCTCTACGGTTTGACCCACCAGCTCATAATACAGATTCTCTACGGTTTAACCCACCTGCTCGTAATACAGATTCTCTACGGTTTGACCCACCTGGTCATAATACAGATTCTCTACAATATGACCAGCTTGCCCGTAGTTCAGATTCTCAACGGTTTGACCGATCTGCTCAAATTTTTAACTCTCAAGGCAAAATGACACGTGAATATAATGACAAGAGAGCTCTTGGAGGGGTCATAAAAACTAGGACCCTTTTAGATGACAAAACAAGGCTGCAAAACCAGAACAAACAAGATGTTGGTCGGCCCTTGTGGGGCAATTCAGAGTTGGGGGCACAAGCCAGGCCATTAAGTAGCGGTTTAGGTACCTTTAGAGACAAACCTAGTCTTTCGAGCGACGGCAGACGTTACAGTAGCTCGGACAGGAAGACGAATATGACAAGCCGGCGTGGAGAAGATCTCCATAGCAGAAGAGGCCACAGAGGATCTGTCGAGAGTAGAGTGAGAAACTCTCCTACCAACTTGAATGCCTCAAGGAGGCCGGACGTAGGCGAGGACATGAAATGGAAGACGTCCCATCGAGAGAGTAGAAGGGGAGACGCTGATAAGACTTGGAGCAGCGCACACCGAGAAACATTGACCAGGGATGAAAGGTATGGCAACTGTATGGCAACCTCTCTGGTTCAGCATCGGATAGGTATCGGCTTGCTGAAACCGCAACTGGTCGGGCAACAGTGAACCAGCTGTTGCGGCCACCTGGGGAAATAGACGCAGCCATGAATATATTTCCCTCACAGCAACTGTTACTGCCAAGGGAGTCTGCCCTGTTCTCAAAACCCTTTGTACGCTCATCTCCGAACCGGTCCAGTTTTTCTACGACTACCAACGTTCTTCAGAGCGCAGAAGGGGTGAACAACACGGGTTCTGGCTCTTATACGGCTGGTGTGCCGGCCACGGGGTTGCTCCAGCAATTGGGGGCCGGGGCCCTCTTTGGGATGTTCTCAAGCCTCAATCCTCACAGTAACTGGGCCAGCGGAGGAGGACCCACTAACAGGCTTGATTCTGAGCCTGCCTCTAGGGGGCGAACTTACCGCTAAGCAGCTGTAGTAAGAAGAGGTAAAATTATGTATCAATTCATATAAAGCATTCGGTTATTTAAAAAACTCAGATTATGAAGAAATATGTGAAACTAATTATTTATATTTGTGCCAAGATTGGTCAGGGGAAATTTAAAATATTTTTATTAAAGGTTCACTTGGAAAAATTAAATTTTGTGAATGCTTTATTCTTGAGAACTCAATTTTATAGGAATGTACGAAGCTTCATAAAGTCTGACATCACTTTGAATATCTGTTTGCTTCGACTTTGATTCGAAAGTAAAATTCTGGATATGACAATTATGAAGCTATATTGAAAAAAATATTTTTTTCTATTGTTGTTTCTATCACATATTAGTGTTCAGATAAAAAAAATTAAAATAACATATTACATTTTGTAAATTATATTTAATACCTAAATTTACACATGTAGTTATACAAAGTAATATATTTTTATCCAACATTAAATATTTTTTTCAAATATTTGAACTTTGATTCAGTTTCAGGAATATATCATATTATTCGGATTAAAAAGGTGTACTTGGCACACCCAACTATTTTATTTGTGGATATGCCAACGTTTTGTATTCAGAAATCCTATCGCCTATTAGTCATTTTTGAAATCATTAATTATAATGCAAGAGTCATTTTAAATTAATATCTCTTTCATGATTCTTATGATTTCTTTCGATTCAAGTAGACACCACTAGAATTGTATTAACCTTTGATTTTATTTGGCTTGAAACACGACGCTTGTGGCTAAATCACTGTCGCAAAGGAACGTTTTATGAGCGCACATAATTGTGACCAAAGTTAAGACCACAACTTCTGGATGCTGGTTTGCATGCTCACAAGGTGGGTCATTGAACTGATATTCTTTACTTTTCAACAGATTACCTGCATTTTAACAACAAAAATGTCACGTTCATTTGTACTGTGCTTTATATAAATGCCGATTTTTTAAGCTTCCAAAAACATAAAATCCAGTGTAATTTAATATATTGATTGTTACATTAGCCTCTACTACTAAGTGTACTAATTGAAGGACTAACATAATATTGTTTTTACATTTCTAAACATAATATTTGGTACCAAAATCAATGTTACCAATATTACCAAGGCAGGTATGGACTGACATAAGCCTTATTTATCCTATTATCTATCAGTAATGTTTCCTTTTCCACAACCATATTTGATTAGAAACTATTTTTTCTTAACCCTAAAAAACTAGCCTCAATATATAGTGTTCCTATTGATACGTAAATCTGACGTTATAACAGATAAAACTTTACTAAGTTTCCTACATGATCTGAGTTTAATTTTTTTTGTCTTTTTTTAGTTAATTTGTTTTAATTTTCATCTTTTGTATTTCTAATGACATCAAACTATACAAAACAAAACGAATCAATGTTTTAAAAAACCTGTGTAAAAACAATTAAACCTTTGTATATTCAAATGTCTTTTGTGATTGCTGAAACTCTAGTTATTAGTATAAAAGAAATAAATGAAAAAATATATATAGGCAACCAATTTTTTAACAGTCTGGGCCCATTTAGTTCTGATGTTCACCATATATATCTATTAATTAAGACTGTTGATAAGTAAATCTGTCTTCTACTTCCAAATAACGTAACGTCCAAGATGCAACCACCCTGTTGATTGACGGCTGGAGGCATAGCTCGAAGGAGGGTAGGGATGTGGAGTGGGGCTGAATTGCTTAGGGACTAAATATATAGTTTACATATGAGAGCATTCTAAGGTTAAACTATATGACTAAATTAAAATTATGTCAGATTACTTTTAATGTACACTAGGTTTATCTGGAAAAGTAACAATCTTACCTTGCTTGTTCCCGTTATGGCGATGATTATATTACTGGACCATAGTAGAACCCCTTCAAGCTAAGTTTAGCTCTCACTGTAAACAGAGTAGTATATCTCTATAAGGAAAACCTCTTTTCGCGGAATGAGGTAATTGTATTATATTTATAAGAAGGTGAAGGAAAGGTGGATAGAAACATATAAAAAGGAACAGACACAATATGGCTTTTACAATGAAAAGAAGAACACAACTCACATTTTAAACTGCTGCCATTGGTTAGAAAGGTAAGGGCTACCTCTTGAAGAAAATGTATTGCTACCCCCCAATCACCTGACCTAAGTTTCATTCTATCGAAAGTCGTCAGGAGGGAGTGTGAAACCTCCAACACAACTTCCTGAAATAGGTAACCAAAAAACATAAAAGGGAGAAAAAGGAAATTTAAAAAAATTTATAGGAACATGTAAAAGGAATAAAGTGTCCTATCATTATTTACAAATTTCCTTTTGTGTTTTTTTGTTTCCTCTTTTAGGAAGTTATGTTGCACGTTTCACACACCCTCCTTATGAATTCTGATGGAATGGAACCTCGGTCAGGGGATTGGGTGGTAGCAATCGATTTTCTTCAAGAGGCAGCCATTCCCTCTCTGTCCAGTGGCAGCATTGTAAAGTGTGAAATGCTTTCTTCATTTCATTATAACAGCCATATATGTCTGCTCCTTTTATATATTTCCATCCACTTTTCCTGTGCCGTCTTCCAAATATAATGTAAACAGAGTAGGTAAAACTGTAACTGATTGTAGTCCAGCTTTATCTTTAAGTAGCGAGCCGTTTTTATAGCAAAATAAGTTTTTGGTCAAAATAAATCAAATAATTCTTCAATAAAAACACAGTCTAATTTACTTCCCAAAGTGATATCAACAGTTGTTGAATATCTGTCAAGGATGTCCTGGAATTTAATGACAACTTTTTCTCTTTATTGAAAAATTTTCTCATCTAATGTCGCTATGCTCATGACAGATAATCAACAACACTGTTGATATCATTATGTGAAGAAAATTAAACTCTTTGTTTCTACTGGAGCAATATTTGACTTATTTTGATCAAAAAAAGTTTTTTCTATAAAACTGCAAAAACCCAGATCTATTCTTGCGTTCTCTGCATCTTTACCTAAAGCTGAATCGGGCTAGCCACTTGAATAAAGGACAACCCCAAATTTTAAACGTCTCTTTGGGTGTAAATGGTTATTTGATTTGTATGAAAGAAAAATGTTTTATTTTATTAGATTTAAACAAGTATAACTTTGTAATCAATGGATTTTTAACAGTCACATGTAAATAAAAATGGACATTACTAGCTAGAAATAAAGGACAGTAAGTAGGTATTCAAAAACATTTTAGTTAGGAATAAAATAAAAAGAGTATTATATGATCCAGGCCTACTGCTTGTTTTCTTAACCCATTCCCTGGAACGTGTTCAGCACAGCAATCTGCAGCCCTTTTTCTGCTCATATTCTCTTATCCGACACATTTTCACTACTCACTTAGTTTCTTATTTATTGAAGTATTCAGACTGGCTAAAAGTTCACTAGTTCATCGATAGATGGCATTACAATAACTTATTGCAATGAAATGTCGATTCGCACCCGCGCCAGGGAACGTTCGGGAGAACAAAGATGTTCAACGCCCGCGTCACGGAAGGCTATTTTGGGGGTATATGTTTAGCTTGATATGTTGTATAATTACTAGGCCTTGTCAAAATAAGCCCCAATCTAAGAGTAAAATTAAATAATTCATTTTCTGTCTATTTACAGTACATGTAGGTTTACATACATTAACCTACCAGCTGTTAGATCTACTCCACCCCAACCACCATTTTTGTTCTCGCACTCCACCTTTATTGAAAACACTCGATACATGGATGTAACCAAGTCACTCATGAAAACTCGCCCATTATATTTATTTGTCATTCATAAATTGGGCTATGAATGTCGCATTGATTGGTTAACCACTTTGTACACACTTGTAATGTCTAGAAAGCGACTTATTTGAATTGCTTATTATAGTACGTCAATGTTGTTTTTTTTATGTTGTGCATTAAACATTTTCAAGAATGTTTCATTTTTGTATCATTAAATTGTAAGTTTTGAAGTCAACTATCTGAATGACAAACTGTAAATTTAGATTTTGACCTTAAAGCTGTTCTTACATACAACTGCCAAGTTTTTCATGTATTGTAACTTTAAGAGAATAAAACATATGTTATAATGGTTGTAGTTGTTGAATTTTATTTTATGTAATCCTCCATAAAATTGTTAAACCTGCTGTAAAAAAAATTTTATAAATCTAACAAAAATTAGCATCCCTTTAACACAAATAACTCAAAACATAAGGCTATTTTAGAAGGTAAATCCATTCATCACCCTCTTTAAGGCCCAATATTTCGAAAACAAGGACAATAAGCGATAGTTATAACTAGGGCTAGGATGTTGATGACATGTCGTCTTTTTACTGAGTGGTCTGGTGCAATGCTCCAATATATATCAACTCTGTTCAAGACATCTCGTTTACAAATATATCTTTTTTTTTTTTTCACTTTTGCTGTTTTTAAATTTTGAGGGCTTTTTTTTATTTTTGAGAATTAGTCGGTCAATTTGTCATGTTGCCATATTATTTTATGAAATTACATCGCCCAGCCTTAAGTAGTAGTATATAAAAAAAATATTAAAATAAAACATTTCACCATCATATTGTTTTGCTAATAACTGGTTGAAGGTTAGTTAGCTATACAAAGACAGGCCTACACTCGCTTTTGCTGGAAGCAAGTTATTTGTGGAATGGAATGTCTGGAATGTTACCTTGAGTTACAAGCACTTATAGCTGTTAGGGTGGAAAGGAAAGGCGTGGTTTTTCCATGAACATTTCACAGTGTGCAGTACATTGTAGCGTTTCAGTACCACTTTGAAAATGCCTAAAATTAAACCTAATGTGTCAGTAGCCGAGTTTGGTGATAGTGTTTTCTACTGATGAAAGCATACTATATTGTAAGTTTTGCGATACCTAAGTATCTATTGAAAACTGTTTACTGTGACACAGCATATGGTCGCGAGAAGCATGTGCGTGTTCTTGAGCGTGCATCAAAGAAAGCAGTTCAACGCTTACTACCTTCATTTGGTTTAATATCCACCAAGTCCTCACAGTTTAGTAAAGAATTGTGTGACGTGTTAGTGTCAGCAAACATTACCCTCTATAAACTCTCTAATCCAAAATTACGTGGATTTTTTGAAAAATACACAAACCAAGAAATACCGGACGAGTCGACTTTATGTAGGAATTATTTACTACGGTACTACAAAGAAACTTTAAATAAAATAAGGTGTGGTACTCGCGGGAAGAAGCTATGGGTTTCTATCGATGAGACCACTGATACTGTGGGGTGCTGTGTATCCAATGTTGTGATTGGAACATTAGAATTGGATAGACCAGGTGAAATATTTTTATTGACCCCCGAAGTATTAGAAAAGGCCAATTACTCGACAGTATCCCAAATGTTTGACAGTGCTATGTTCCTTCTGTGGCCTGAGGGCATAAAAAAATTACATTTTATTTCTAAGTGATGCAGCACCATATATGGTACGAGCAACTAATTCATTGAAGGCACTTTACTCTAAAAGTGTACATGTCATGTTCCTAGCACATGGTCTACATAGAATTTGTGAAGAAGTGCAAGCAAATTATCCCAACGTAGACAAGCTTGTGGTGAACGTTAAAAAGGTTTTCTTAAAAGCACCCTCAGGAGTTGCACAGTTCAAAGCAGAAGCACCGTACATCGCATTACCAACACAACCTATCATCACACTCTGGGGCACATGTTTAAATGCATGCTTGTATTACTGTGAACATTTCCAAGTAGTGAAACAAATAGTACAGAGTTCTGACTGTGAAGAAGCTGCTTCAATACAAATTGCTCAATATATGTTCTCTGAGCCAAATATGGAGGGCAATTTGGTATTTATTAAGTTGAACTTTGCATTATTGTCGACAACTATCACATCACTGGAAAAAATGGGGTGAGGCAATGATAGATTCCATTTCACTAGCCAAACAGGTGGAGACAGGTGTTAACAATGCTCGTGGAAATATTGCTACAGCTATTGCATGTAAACTGAAAAAAGTGCTGGACAATAATACTGGGTATAAAACTTTGTGTCAAATCTCAGATATACTCTGTGGTAATATATATTCCATGGATGGCAAGGCCGTAGTCAGGGGGGGGTTTTCGGGGTTCAAACCCCCCCCCGAAATTTTATGAACAAAATATATATGGCTTTATTTATTGTATAAACATTATCAATATTAAGGTACAAGTACAAATTAGGGGGCTGTGTTGCCATAAAAAGCACTTCGTAGAGCTTCTAGAGGTGTTTATTATTTAGAATTTCTTCTAGCCTTCGGCAGTTATGGTGTTATGTTATCATAAAATATTTTTTCATATAGCTTCTGGAGGTGTTTAGTATTTAGAATTTGTTCCTATTTTTCGGCGGTTAGGGGGTTATTTTGCCATAAAGAAACACTTTAGAGAACTTCTAGAGCTGTTTAATATCTGGAATTTATCCTAGCCTTCGGCAGTTAATGGGTACTTTACTTTAGAGAGCTTCTAGAGCCGTTTAGTAATTAGAATTTGTCCTAGTCTCCGATAGTTAGGGGGTAATGTTTGCCATAAAAAAACACTTCAGATAGCTTCTAGAACAGTTTTTTATTTATAATTTTTTCTAGCCTCCGTCATTTGGGGGATGGGCCCACCAAACCCCCCCTGAAATTATTGGCTGGCTACGGCCTTGATGGATGGGATTGAGAAGGATTTAACAGCCAACGATCTTCCCCACTTCAAGTACGTTTCAATCAAATCACGTAATGTAGAACGCAGTTTTTCGAGGTATAAGACCTTCCTTCATTTTCGACAACCTAAGAATGACACTTGTAGTCCAGTGTAACTCAGACTAAGGTGAATTTGAAAGAACATATATTAGTTTGTGCCTATTTTCTGAAGATTTTTTTTAAGCATTCATTCATTATAAGATCTCTTTTTTTTTTTCATTTTATGGTGCATTTCCTAAGTTTTAGGTCATTTAATAAAGTCATTTTTTAGCATTTTAAATTGCATATTTTAATTTTTCTTCACGTCATCAACATCCAGGCCCTAGTTATAATTATATGGGGTGAAAGAGACATGTTTTTCTGTATAAAAGCCATCATTTGAGGACGTGGCAAAAATTTAACAGCGCATTCTTCTGAACATTCTTTGAACTAACAAAACAATTTAGTTTCTTAGACCTTATGTTGCAAGTCTGCGCAACACCCCAAAATAACCAGATTAAACGATTATGTGAATGTGGAGTAGTTCGGCGCGGTAAATCGTATTTATTTTGTTTGGAAATATAACCAAAACATAGGCATATAAAATTAATTTTTCATAAATTAATTTAATCTCCAATTTTAATTTTTAAAATGCCAACATATGAAATGCCACTCTTACTTAGAATAATGTCTCGTGTAAGTATTCATTGACATTTTATACTACTGGCCTAAAATAAACTATTTTAATAGCCGAAGGCCATAGAACATATTTAAGAATGACTATATATTTTAATACCATGTAATGCTTATCCACCAGTTTATATTCGATTTTTTTTTTGTGTAGATTGCTAACAATATATTTAAAACAGATGAATCAAATAAATATTCTGCTTCAGTGTTCAAAGATGTCACACGTGTATTAGACTGGCATGTAGATGACGGGACGATCGGGGTTCTAATACCAATCGGGTCTACTGGGGGTGGTTTTTATTTAATGGTTACTCTCCTTTCACGCAAATGTGGGTAAATTACCTCTAAAATGTTTCCTTCCTCATCCCTACCCCACAATCATTAGAATATTTATATAATGCTTCCTAAGCCCTCTCTACAGTCTGGAAGCTTCACATCGTTAAAGTCCTTAAGTCCTTAGAAATTTAAATCGCATCTACACAATCCATAATCACGTGACTGTGCCAACCAATGAGAAAGTTGGAAATAACGTCTAATTAAACTCTTCAAAAGGAAATTTTCTAGAGCTAGGGGCAAGCAGACGACATCTGTGTAGCAGACAATATCACAGCTGAACCATTATCAACCAAAGTAACCACACAACATATTTTAATAAAACACCCAGGATAGGCTATATTTGAAAGGTATGTTGAGTGAATTCACAAATATATTTTAAACGTGCGGTAGTTAGTGTAATTGCTATGATAATGCCACTGGTGCTTTCAATTTGATTGACATGCACGCTTACTTTGCTGCTATTGGTAGTCCTTAGCAGTCCGTATCGACTAGTCCTTAGAAAGTTAAAGTTTAATCAACTTCTACGGAGTTATAAAGACTAAGGAAAAGGACTCTATAGACAGTGCAATCTGTGTGGAGTCAATCTCTTACAGAATACCACGCACCTTATGGATACGAAGTCTGTAGACGAGGCTTTAACTTGAACAAGTAGTAAAACAAAAATTATATATAATAAACATATCCAAATTGATTGCTACTAAAATTATAGAACGTTTTGGTATTGAAATAACTAATTGCATGTGGTGTTACATGTAGACACAATACCACAATACAATTAAAATTCACATGTCTCCAAGATAACCGGCACTTATAATTTAACTGTAAAACACTTGGCTTATGCCGGGATCACGATCAACTTAGCGTTAACTTAACGTAACTTAACGTAACGTTAACTTAAAGTTAACTTAACTTATGTGTGATCACGATTCACGTAACTTAACGTAACAACTCGAGCCAAACATCTTCATTCTCGAGTATGATCTGTGATTTGTACTAGTTTTACAGTGATGATCTGTGAATGTTTATAGTTTTCAATCGATATAATAAATATCTATTACAATTTTTTTTGATAAATTTAGCTTTCCTATTTTAGTTTAATTATTTTGTTTCAATGTCTGATCACTAGAACTTACGCTAAAGAGTAAACATTGGTCATAATACCAACAAATGAGTTACTAAATAGCCCTGTTGACGTCACTCGCATAATGATTGGCTGGCTAGATCACGTGATACCCTTCAAGTAACGTTCACTTAAAGTAAAAGACCTCCCAGGACATCTCTTACGTTAAGTTAAGTGCATCGTGATCGCTTCCATTTAAACACACAAGGAGGTTCTTTACGTTAAGTTACGTTAAGTTAAGTTTAAGTTGATCGTGATCCCGGCATTAAAGCTGATCTGGTTTGCTAATCATTTCTCTTAGCTAGTTGTGGGCTGTGTTTGAATTATTATCCATGATCTTGCCTTTGTCTTATCGATAGCTACATCAGAAAGGCTGTTGAGTGTTGTCAAATGTCAACTCGTGTGTAATGGCACAAAGGATGCCAACACACTCCATCCTTGATATTAGTTGTTTTTTTACATCCATTACTGTTTCCAGCCTGTAGCTTCATATGGCTTATAATCTAACTTACGACTAGGACAGGCACAACATCCAGTCTCCCGGCTGTTAATTCATCAATGTAAACCTACATTTCACCAATCATAACTTTTTCAGCCATGCCGGGAATCAAACCCGGGACCCTTAGCTCATTAAACAGACACGCTACCAACTGAACTAAGGTGTTAGATCCTTTTGTTATTAGTGAAGGAAGTAATATTCCCACCCAGACCCTTGCAAAAAGGGTTTGAATGTCAGCGTTTCAATTATTTATATTATTTGTTATTTTTCTGTATAGATTACTTCAGAGTATAATTGGTACTATTATTATTATTATTAATTATTATTTAATTACTATTAATAATTATTTTATTATTAATATTATTATTACTACTATTATTAAGCTAGCCTATGAACTATAAAGCTAAATTTGTTTTAATAACTAAACCTTTTGTTTGGGAATTTTTTAGACCATAAGCATATTATGTAGACTTACTGATTAAGTTAATGTGTTAGGGATGAGGAAGGTTGAATTTTTGAGGAAGTGTAGCCACACTTGCATTTAGAGTGGGAAAACATTTAGGGAAAACCACCCTCAGTACACCCGACTGGGATTTAAACCCCGATCTCCGAGTCATTGGCAGTTCAGTCTATTACGAGAGTGACGACGCCTTGTACCAGGCGGACACAGAAGCAGGTAAATTAACTTGTTCCTAATTTCCCCAGCCTGAGGTAGTCTCCACATTAAAAAGGACTTCAGAAGCTATTTTTGAAACGGGCGGCTTTATCCGGCAGTTAGAAAATCTTGGGACCCGAGAAATTCCTTACAAGACGAGTGCCCATGGACAAGTCCACAAGAAGGCAAGGTAATGAAACTCCTTAGTGTACTGGCTTGTACGAGTTGAGTGGCATTCAAATATACATCTTTCTAAACACACTTTCTAAACAAATCCACACTTTTCTTCCTCTTTGTCGACCCGGTGGTCATGGGATCATACTCAGCCAAGGTGTTTTTTTCTGTTGTGTTGGCCAAGCAATTAAACCTAACTCGATTGAAAGACTACTTCATGACACAGTATTGAATACATTAATATAGAATTAGTAGGCCACAGTTTAATTTTTGCAGGAAGAACCTTATCTGACAACTATAAAGTTTACTTACTAGATCTATTTTCATGTATTCATACATCAAGTTATATGTTATTTGCAGTTGTCACTTTTGATATATATTATCAATGCCTATAAAATAATAATAATAATAATAATAATAATAGGCCTATAGTACAATATTGTCAATGTTGACTATAAAATAAATGTTTGTATTTTCTTAAAGATTCTTCCTATGAAAATCGGACCAACTGTAATAGATCTTGGAAAATTAAAGTTTCACCATCTTTAGGTTTAGATCCTAGCACTTGTGAGGTTATTTAAAATGAATTGTTTCTTTTTGAGGTTTTCTATTTTTTGCTTGCTTCCTGCCAGTTACTTGCTTGTGGAATCTTGTCCATTGTTTTTGTTTACTTTCTTTGTAAGTAGGGCTTTTTTTTTTTTTTGCCATTTACATCCTGTTAAAGTTTGACCTTTTGCTTACTTCCTGTTGGAAGTTTGACTATTTTTTGCTTACTTACTGCCAGTAACATCCTATTGAAGTTTGGCCATTGTTTTTGCTTACTTCCTGTTGAAGTTTAACAATTTTTTTTCTTATTTCTTGCCAGTTATTTATTTGATTTTAACCATCTTTTTGTTACTTCCTGTTGATTGGCTATTTTAAACTTACTTACTGCCAGTTATATCATGTTGAAGTTTGACCATTGTTTTTGCTTGCGTCCTGCCAGTTACTTCCTGTTGAGGTTTGACTGCCCACCGAAACACTTGTATGACCTGAGCGAAGGCTATGGTCGAGATGTGGACATTGTCCGACACAGGGTGTACAAAGTGAAGGATCCGGAACAGTTCGATTGCACAATAGAAGAGGAGACCAAACCACCAGCATACAGGCAAGTTATTATCATCACAGTCCTATTTCCATCCCTGGTTTGTGAGGAGATTGCGGTTCTACTCTGGGGCGTCATGTTGGAAACATTGCCTTGTACAATTATTCACTAAAGAATCAGGGATTAATTTGTAACCTTGGTTAATGAGAGACCTTTGAACTTCGTTGCAGACTTTTCTCACATACTTTCTAATGTAAGAAAGTTTTTTTTAAAATCAAAATCAGGCACATACATCATAACCACCTCAATATAATGTCTTCGACAAACTTAAAAGACAGTGACCAAGGAGAAGATAATGACTCAATATAAACCACTCACAGTAAATATTATCTCTGATTGGTTTGGTTGGAATAATCAGACTAGTCTATAAATTAACCTCAAATTATCGTTAACACAACTTATCTCATCTCTCACCCCATAATGATGGATGTTTTTTAAACTACAGCCAAAATGTCAGAAGAGTGTCACATATAGTTAAATATATTTAACACTAGTGTTTATAAAATGCACCTTAAAAACCCTAAGAGAATACAAATACCAGTTCTAACACCAATAAAAGTACATTTTGTTTAAGGGTTGTTGGCAGTAAAAGCCTGCTCGGATTTGATTTTGTTAAAGCTTCACTTTTATGTTCTTATTTGGAGGTAGACATGGTTGATGTCTTTGAAATAATTTCATATTACTTGGAGATATAACATTTATTTAAAACAACCCGCCTCGGTGGCATAGTTAGCCAACACCCTAGGTTTGTGTTGAGCTAGACTGCCGAGGACGGGGAGATCGAGGTTCGAACCTCGCTAGAGTGAACTGGGGTGATTTTTCCTAATTGGTTTTCCATTCTCCCTCCACGCAAATGCGGGTTCATTTCCTCTATATTCAAACCTCACAAGTCCTAATCCATTAGCGTAATTAGTACCTAAGCATGTAACACAAACGGGTGGTAAAACACGGTTCTAAGTATTATTATTGTTGTTGTTTAAAACAGTTCATATGTTACATTGTGACACGCCTCTTGTATATTTTAATATTTACCGTATGACAAATAAAAGTTCTTAGCAACCTGAGACTTACTCATTTAATTAGTGTTACTACTTTTAAAGAACTATAGCCACTCTTTCTTTATTCTCTATTTGAGTTACGCTGTTAAGCTTTCTTTCTTTCTTTGTGATAATTAACACACTGCGATAGTATTTTAGACTCTCAGCCAATCAAAGGGGACCAAATATACTGACTATGTGCATGGCAAATAGGTATTGGATGCATAGTGCATTCTTCTATTCTTGCTCTTCCCACCTCCTTTGCACCCTTCATCCCATATTATTTAGCTCCAATATTCTGTTTGGCAATCTTTATTTTCCCATTCTGTTAACATGCTCATAACCCCTCATTTATGTTTCCTCTTTTAGTCGCTAACTCTGCTAATAGTAACGCAAGGCTATATATTTTAACTGTATTGAATATTATCACCATCATCTGTTTCTAGCCTATGGCTAGATCAGTTTAAAAATGCCTCCATCTTCCTCTCTCCTTCAACATTTCTTCTCTCACTTGCACACTTTTGGTTATCTGCTCCTCCTATCTATTTCTTGGCATCCTCTACCTTTTCATGTACTCCTCCATCCTCATTACATGCCCATACCAATTTGCGAGATAGAGTGATTTTGAGACAGATAGAGAGAGTTTTAGACAGAGAAAGGGTTTAAGACAAAGAGTGTGTTTGAGACAGTGAGGGAAAGTTTAAAAGAGAGGGAGATTTTGAGAGAGATAAAGCTAGTGAATTTAACCCTTTTGCTGCGTTAATCGGATATATCCGATCTCGGCATTATAGCCATTGACTGCGGAAGTCGACTTTACCCCACGACGTGTAAACTTTATCTACCCTTGCAGCAACAGTCGGAAATAGCCAAAAGAGTGTTAGAACGCTGAATTTTTCATACTAGCATGCACGTGCGCCTCTGACATCTGGTTTTTAATTTCGAGAATGGTCAGTTACCGGCTGCTAAATCATAACAGTAGTACCACTTGTTTACTTCCACATTTAATTACTTGTAGCACACGTGCAGTATTTATATGGCGAAAAACATGGTTGAGGGATTAATGGATTGCGGTTTTATTTTTGTTCTTGTCCTATTTCTTATTTTGAAATCATGCCCAAGACAAATATATGATTTTATAGACTACACTACACTGAGAAAAGCACCAATGTAGCACAAAATTGTTCAAGTTGTGTTGATGTAACCTAATTTAAAAAAAAAAGTATTACATTTGGCCCATATTAGGCCTGTCAAATCCGTATTTAGCAATTAATTTGACACTATTGTGGGTTGCAAGTAAAATAAAGAATGGTTCTGATAGCAGAATAACATTGCATTTGGGTAAAATGTGACATAAATAACATGTGACATAAAATTTTATCGCTATAAAAGATATATTATTATGCAATTTATAGACAATGTGGTGCTAAATTTCATATTTAAAATGCATTACTAGTTGAAAATCACATTATTTAATCATAATCATAATCATAATTCATGCAAATTTTCAGATTTTGAATTTTTGACCTATAATTAGCATTTCTGAAGATAAGAAGTAAAAATTAAATACGCAGCAAAAGGTTTAAAGAGAGTTTAAGAGTGAGTGTGATAAATATAATGTGTGAAAGATTGTTTAAAAGTGTGTGTGAGTGAAGAGAGTATGTTAGAGAGGGAGAAAGTCTGAGAGATGTATGAGAGAGAAAGAATGTGAAAAGATGGATGGAGTACACAAAAAGTATTATTGTTTGAACATAGTGAAGTATCATAACCCATTTGACTGAAGGCACATTTATGTTAAAGGATATACATTTCAGTTTTAAAGTTAATATTGTACAAATATGAATAAAATCTTTAATATATTAAAATATGTAGCTATCACTCATGTTGTTTACATTCTGCCAAGACTACAAGCTATTTTAAGTTGGCTATTGGCTTATATATTGGTTTCAGAAACAATATTATAATATTGAAAGTGCAATAGCTTAAAACTTAATTACATGTGTTTGAATGACAAACTTTGTGTAGTAATTTTACATTCAAACTATCATTTAGTATAAAAATGAGGTGGCCCAATAGCTAAATAATTTTATAGTAAAGGACATTGATAGAATTAAAGAAAAAGGAAAAATAAACTACTAAGAGTAAATTTGATGAAGAAAGCCCACCTTGGGAAAGAGGAAAAATGTGTGAAGAATCCATTGCACAAAGGTGACATCATCTTCCTTTCTTCTGTCTTCTATAGTAGAAATAGTAACACACACATTTTAACACAAATAGAATAATATTTCAGCATTGTTGCCTTTATCAAACACAAAGAAGAGAGTACAAATCAAACAAACACTGGATTACTCCATTTTGAATTTAAAGAAAAACTGTTAGAAACACATTGTGCCAACTGTTTTTGGGAGTAAAGATAAAT
>CABFWO010004132.1:54112-70962 GCA_902155825.1 Timema genevievae | reverse complement strand
ATTCTGCAGTCATGTGTGGCGGTATAGCATACCGCGCGGGCGTTTAGCCAAGCAAGTTGCTACCTTTCAATCTCGACGGAGGGTACCTAAATTATCATTCGGCCAATACTATCCGAAACATTGTTTGGATTAAATCTTTGATATTATGTTTTTAATTTAATCTTAACAGAGTGAATGTATTGCTAAACATTCAAGATTTCCATTAAAATATGGTCTTTCAGTAAAATTAAATATGTTTAATTAATTTTTAGCATTTATGGCCAACATTATACCATGGAGAGTATTATAAGTAAGTGGTACGGAACTCCGGACGGTCTTTCTCACTCTATTGTTTAAAAATAGAGATATCTACTCAAAATTCGTAATATAATATACATTAGCGAACCCGAGAACAAATTGTGCTATACATATGTAAAACATTTTTGACTCATGGTTTTTAAATTTTATAATTATATTTTTATTAATTAACGTTTTCATCAGTATATATGGACCAAAAAAAATATAAATCTGCATTGGGTTCCCAAGGGTCAACACTTCGTATTAAAATGTCGACTTCCGGTTTAAAATTTTCGACATTTTATTAAGGGTTGCACATCTTATGGTTATTGCATTGCTATTAAATTTCTCATTTAAAAATTTTAACTTATAAAATAGGTAAATATTTATTATTGAATCTAAAATGATTACTCTATGGCAATAAAGAATTATCGCGTTAAAGCTTAAGTAGTATCTCTTTACAACTAAAACTCACAACATTATATTAATACATTTGCCAATATCTACGAAAGTATTGGTTTAATAATAATATATTTCGTATAAAAGTTTTTTATTTATTTAATAGTATTACAATTTTGCAATGATAAGTTATTTAGAATCTTAAATAGTTGGGGGAATACGGAAATTTCCGCTTCTGTAAAGTGTTCAAAAATAATTTTATTTGGAAAATGAAAATAGCCAGTTTATTTAGAATCTTAATCAATGCCTAGAAAAGAATTTTCATCAAAATTGTTAAAGCTGATTTTGAAAAGATCGATTTTTTTCTCTTTTTGCCCTTTATTAAACTACTCTTAATTTTAAGTTTAAACAGACACACAGAGAGACGGCATTGCAAAGACCAATTGTTAGAGTATGGGTGGTCATGAGACGTCGATATCATCAAGGTTTATGCTAGATTTATTTTAAGGTCGCAATACTTTACCTTATGCGTTCGTAAAGTAAAAGAATATAAATTTGCGTATAGGTTGAAAGTTATTGGTTTTATAAAATTATGCTTCGAATAAAATATTTGTATTATAAATATTTATACATATTTGTAATGATAAGTAATTTAATATCTCAAATAGTTTCGGAGATATGATTAAAAAAATGCTAATTTATGCATCAGACCGGAGCCATTGAATTCATTTTGCCGAAAAATTGAGAGTAGAGATTTTGTTTGTAATATTTTTAAACGTTTAGAAATGCTATCTAATAGAAATCGTCGTAGCCAATTTTGAGAAAATCGGCTTTTTCTCTTTTTGCCGCTCAGTAAGCTACCCTTAATTTTAGGGTTAGATATCCAGTTACAAAACGCCTCAGGGCAACCCTATGAAAATCTTAGATACCAAGTTTTAGCCTGATTGGTAAAATAGTTTAGGCTCTAGTTCAAGGTATAGACAGACAGACGGTCAAAAACCACTATTTCGGTTTCGGGGGGTCATGAAAAGTCGAGGTTCATCAAAATCTCAAGTTAGATTTTTTTGACAATCATACTACTTTCTCTACCTGTAAGATAGAGAGAAAGTAAAAAGAGTAATAATGCATTCACCCTTTGAGTAGTTAATTTATATATATACATTTTATATAAGGACCTGATATTTGGAAAGCAGGTGGGATGACATAAAAAAATTGATTTTCTTTATTGTGTCCGAGGAGATGATGTAATAACCCATAGCTATGAATATTACAATATTAATAAAATGAACTATCAACAACTATTCACTAGAATATTTATATTGATAGGTAGGCTGAATATATTTTTTTAAATAAAATTTCCTACGTTATTGTTTGCACAAACGATGAGATAAATACTAGCTAAAACAATTTAGTTATTTAACCAACAGGTGACTTAATATACTTATATGAAACTTTATCGATACATTAATTGATTCTAAAAATCAATCTTTTTAGCTAATTAAAAAAACAAATATTTAATCAAAGCAAATTAATATATATTCACTCTGCCATATTTTACATCAATAAACAGACTCTAATAGATGATTATAAATTTAAAATATTTCAAGATAAGTTTTATGATCTACATCACATTAATTATGAATATTTTCCAAAACAAACTAAATTTCAAATGCTTTACACTGAGAAAACTATTTATCCGTTTTCTTCACATATTAAATAATTTAAATAGCAAGTTTTCCAGTTATTACACATAATCATGCTATTTAATATATCTAATAAACGCGATTTAAAAATAAGCAATCTTACCAACTCAATTTATCTTTAATCTATGATATTAATTTATGTATTTAACTTAAAAAGATTTCACTAAAACACAATTATTTATAATTAAATTTTAATTTTAATAAGCTAAATTCATCAACAAGTTTCAATTGGATCATTTTTTCAAACTCTTACAAAAATATATTAACTCTTCTGAAAATTTCACCATTTTATATAATAATATAGTTATGTCAAGTTAATTGGTTTTTAGCCATCATTATATATAATTGACATTTTGACATATAAACTACTCATATGCAAGATTAATAGTGATTAAGTTCAATGAAAACATTTCTAAAGACTATTATAATTGGTTATAGGTCAGCTATTAAAATATTTCACATAGCATAGCACTTAAAACTATACATAATTTTTTTCCAAAAATTCCCTGAACAAATCTGCCAAACGTTCCTTCTCAACTTCACCAGTATATTTCCTCAAGTCCTCTAAGCGCCTCCTCACTATTTCTGGATTCAACCAATCCTCAGACTCAGATAATGATTTTGTGGTTTCCAAGTAACTCCCAGGTTTCATGAAAGTTACTGGTAAAAAAAATGAAACAATGAAATATCCTGTCAAGGCTTTCTTGCTAAAATCTTTTTCAATGCTTTCTATGCTATATTCTCGCAAAAGCTCATCTTTGTCACAATCAAGGTTCTGAGCTAGTTTTTCCAAAAGGGAGTCGTGATATGTTGCAAAGAAATCATTCCAGTGTTGTTTTCTTACGCTGTATGTTGTGTTTAAAAAAAGAATCAAGGCTATATCTATTGATGGACAGGAATAGGACACGAGTTGAAAGTCTATTATCTTAATGTCACACGGATCCCCATTTTTATCGTACATGAACAAAATGTTGTTTCTGTTGTAATCTCCATGGCATAGCACCGCAGCTGGTTCTTCTGGTTTGAAAAGATTGAAAAAGGTTTCAGCAGCATCTGTGAAAGACTCCCGAACTTTTTTTATTCTGACCAAGTTTCTATCGTAGTCTTCAGGATACCTTTCCTTGTACAAGTCAATAGGATAGCTGGCAGATTGATTTAAAGTGGCAGAGAAAATCTTCCGAAAAGGCCCGTTTTCTCTAGGCATCTTCACTCTACTTATTGTCTCGTAGAACCCCTTAGTATCTTTCTTTTTCCAAGAGTAGGACAAGGCGTGGAAACTTGCTAAGGCTTTTAAGGATAGAAGGATGTGTTTGAGATCCAGTGTTTTGTCTGCAAGCCTGAAACCGAGAGGAGATAGGTTTTCCATCGCAACCATGCACTGGAAACTATCTTCGTGGAATAAAACGCATTTTGGAAACATAGTGGCAATGTTTTTTAAGTCTTTGGACGCATCACCATCATGCAAACTTTTCAATATTAGTGGAATTATTTCTGTGAAAAAAAGCCCTTCATTGTGAAACTGATCGCTTAGATTCACATAATCCATAGCTTTCCCATTCGGAAGAACTTTCACTAACAACGCGAGATTTTTAGTTTCCATAACTTCACAGTCGCGATTAGAGTTCGTAACAAGACGCACTTCATACATCTTGGAAGCAAATCCACCCTCCGTGCTATTAAATGGACAGATGACACATTCCTGTACAATCGTATTCACTTTCTGAAAATGTTTGTAAATTTCTTCTTTTATCCATTTATCTGTCACAAGTTGAGCGCTGTTTTCTTTGACCGATTCAGACATCACCGAAAGTTATTTTATGTTCGAGCGGAATGTAAGTTAACCTTCTCCCGCGAGCACTTGTTATATCACTGAAAAGTCTGCCAGCTCCTCTAGTCGTTAAATTAAAATAGATAGACTGTACGTGTTACGTGGTTTGTTGTTAAAAAGATACCAGTGATGATAAAAGACCTTATCTCGCAGCTATCTTTGAGTACTGCTCAAAAATATCTAAGACTAGTTTGAGATAACTCATTCAAACTTAGTAAAGTGCATAGGGCAGTATTATAGGAGTTTTAAAATGTGTGCTAGACATTATTATATAACTTCTTATATTTTTAATTTATTGTCATTCAGTCATTGTTATTTATTAGGTGTGAAACAAAATTAAGAGATAGATCTAAATTATTTGTTCATTTTGTGATTTATCTTAAAATAGTTTCATACAATATAGGTATAATAATACAATAATTCTTGCATTTATTTTAAGTCACTAATAATGCGTTAAGTCAAAACACAAGGTCATCCATCTTTAAACGTCTAGTGATCAGGTTCCAAAATTACTTCTAAGAAATTACCATCAGAGGAAGCACATCACTTTACTAATATGAATTCTGTTTCCTAATAATACGTTAACTAAATAGCAACCATTACAAGAAGATAATAATTTAGCATAGCTTTTTAAAACTCCTAATGGCTGTATTTCTATGTGCCTACTAATTATGCTAATATGCTAGGAATTAATTAAGTTGAATTTTAGAGGAAGTGTATCTGCATTTTCATAGAGGGAGAGTTTAAAAACATTTCGGAAAAAACTCAGCCTGCCCAACCTGGATTCCAACCCTTATTTTCTCGTCACAGACATTCCAGTCTATCGAAATACTAATGGCTTAGACCATTTATCAACTGAAATGAGTATTACAGTGAAATAAGCTGCTGTATATTTTCTAAGGATGATGAGGATGAAGGAGATATTTTAAATAAAATTATTATATTACGAAAAGGAATAATATGAAATACTATTTTAAATAGGAAGGATAGTTTACGGTGGTGGATTATGTGTCCGAGAGAAACGCTGAGATCAAAACCCAATTAATAAGGTAAGTGTTGTCAAAGTAGCTTTCAAAAGGTATATTCATGAGTTCAATTGCTGAGAAATTTGGTAACCTTTTATAAAAAACGTAGGTCTAACTGGGATCTGAACTTAGACTTCCGCGTATTCGGCAACCCTGTATAATGTGAAAGATACGCCCTAGACCATGCAACCAGTGAAGCGGGTAGCTCACCCTTCACTATATTGACCTCGATAGGCTAGATATTAATTTCTGCTTAAAACATATGCGTGCGTATTGAATAGAAAAGTTTTTTGATATTTCCTCCATCCACTTAAATAATACATGAATGTTTTTGTTTTTAGCTAAGTTGGATGAAGATTAAGACTACAGTGGAAAACACAGATACATATATACATATATAATATATATATAATTCCACTTAGTATCTGCCGCTAAAGATGGTCACAAAGTCTAAGTCATCAGGATCGCAACATACGGGATTTTCAGGGTCATGGGACGCTTGGTCCCACAGAAAAGTTACCCTTTTGGACTAATCTAGATAGGACGTTAATTAAAGCCTTATTAAGTAAATGTGAGTTCGTCTTGATCAACCTATATGAGATTTTAGATCAAGAAGAAACCACATTTACTAAACTAATCTAAACTAAACTTATCTAACCTAATCTAAACTTTGATGTTTAAGAATGTTGAGTGAGAAACATCACCATAAATGTAAACACAACAATTATGGTAAGATTATCAAAACATCATTTTACTAGCTGCTAGTATTAAGACGTAAGTCAGAATAAGATAAACACACAAGATAGAATAAACATATCTTTATCTCAACCACGCCAAATGTCCTTGACCAACGTGGTCCAAACTACGGATGCACTTTATTTAGTAATGTCCCTTACTGCACCAAGCGTCCTGCCTTCATTGCCAGTGAAGGAGAGGTCAAGGTTTACAACTTAGCTGCTTTAGTTTGGAAGATCCTTACAAATTCTATTCACCCCTGGAGTTTTCTCATATCCTCTCCCTTCTAATGCTAAACCTTGGAATAAGAATTTCTTAGAATTGGCGCTGACAGTACTAATATATACGAGGAGATACCCTGTGGTAAGTTTTCTCCATCGAAGGTAAATGCTTGGTTTTATAATAGGCTATTTCAACAAGTAATTAAGATGTATTACGTAAAATAATATAAAATTAATTTTAACTACGTTATTATTTTTAAAAGGATGTCTCGTATGTGCATTTAGTTATGAGGTTATACTAGACCTTTTCTCCAAACAAACTTTGAATAGATGGACTAGGTAAAGTCCAGCCCTATGGTTTGTAAGACACAGTGGTAAAAAAAATTAGCTAAGTAACAATTAAGGGCCAGTTTCATAGTCAGATTTAGTACGCCTCAAGTGCGGCGCTATACTAAATACAAGACGTCACCTACCTGAAATTGAATGGAATGGGCCAGTTTCATATGCGAAAGTGGCCCATTCCATTTTTGTCTAGGTAGGTGTCGTACTGTATTTAGTATCGACTCGCACTTTAGGTGTACTAAATCTGACTATGAAACTGGCCCTAAACCTTTATTGGAGGTCACATGGAATAAGATTCATTATGAGTGCATTGAGGTTCTTTTTTTTTAAATCTATAGATGGTTTACCACTCTTCCAACCAGCAGATGTTGTTACATTTCCAATAAACTGTCAAGCCTTTCTTATTAGTATAGTTAAATGTGGAAAGTCAGAATGGATAATAGAAAGCACATAAAACTAAGCCACTGCAGGCTAAAACAACATGAAATTTGGCTAACTTTAAATTTCTATGAACTAGCACACAAATGGTTCGTTATATTAAGAAAACAACCTAGAACTGAACTACGGTAGTTTTTACTTGTGAGATGATTTTACTTTCACTCCCCCCACCCCCACCTCCTTATCCCCACCACTCTCTCCTCCAACCCATATTTGGAGATCCTTTGAGTTAAGTCTCTTTTACTTAGCGCACAAATAATGGTCATATATTGAAAAGACCTTGGTCAAACATTGCAACAAGAGGTTGACCTTGAATCGTTATGAAGCTGGATAGAGAAAATGCTTCGTCACGACAAGCTTATTCATTTTATAAACTTTGACAGAGAGTGACTCAACGTATTTCAACAGTTTATTTTGTATAAATAAATATTCTAATCTACCCTGTAGACAATAAGAATAGTAAAACAATGATAAAGTACGCACAAGCAAGATATCAGTCTAACGGTAACCAACGACCTTCACTATTTGACCCACTCTTTCAAACAAGTTAAGGGACAACAAAATTACTAAAATATTTATAGGATTATCAGTACAACAAGCTGAGCGTGAAACTAATGAATTCACTCTCAGACAAAAGCTACTGTAGCTACTTGAATGCCATAACTAATCGAAATCCTTCTAGACAACGACTAAAGGAGATACTGCAAACTAATAACCATCAGAACTATTTCAATAACAAGCCTGGGCATACTATTTCAATACCATAACGAGTGGAACTACTCCAATACCAATCACTTCCAGGCAGCTAATAATGGAGTTACTGTAATATAATAACTTTCAGAAGCACTTCATCACCATAACTAACATAGATACTTATTGACCGTAGCTAAGTGTACTACTTTAAGATAATACCTAGAAGAACTATTTCAAGACAGCTACTAAATGAACTATCACAATACAATAGCTAACGGAACTACTTCAAGACAATCACTCGTGGATCTACTTGAAAACAATCACTTGCTGAACTACTCTATTATGATAGCTAACGGAAACATTTTAGGATCATAATTAGTGGAACTGCTTCAGAGCGTATAAAACGAATAGGTAGTAAGACGTGGTGATAAAAAAAAACTGTTTTGAGATAGTCACTTGTGGAACTACTTTAAGCAAAAAATAATTGAGACTACTTTATGATGATTAAAAACTAGGGATTTAACTTTCAAACAATAATTAGAATAACTACCGTAAGATGATTACTAGTTAAGCTATTTGAAGAGAGTAATTAATTAAAGAACACTAGCTAATATATAATTTTAATAGTTCAATGCAGTAAATAATGAAACTAATTTTGGTGATTAATAGGGTAACCTCAAGAATTTAGATACAATAACTACCTCTAAACAGCAAATAGTTGATCTACTTCAAGAAAGTATCTATTTAAATAGCTACAAGAACGTACCTGAAGGAACTACTTCAATACTGTAAATATCAGTACTCAAGCAACATAATAGTTATAAAGCTAGTTTTCATTGTAGAATCAGATTAAATTTAGAGACCAAATGATATCCTGAGCACGAAAATTGAGCCGGGAAACATTGAATCTGCACGTCCTTGTGTAAACTTAAACTGATCCCGTCATATAATAAGTCTATATAATACTAAGGAAAGCTATCATAATTGAAGAAGTGAATTAGATCAAACAAGATATGAATTTATTAAGTAAAAAAACATTTAAAATACCAAAAAATGGACAATTATTCTAGTTCGTTCTGTAACAATAGATTAGACTTTGATATATAATTGTTATATTTAATAGATATGGGTG
This sequence comes from Timema genevievae, assembly GCA_902155825.1. Taxonomy (NCBI): domain Eukaryota; kingdom Metazoa; phylum Arthropoda; class Insecta; order Phasmatodea; family Timematidae; genus Timema; species Timema genevievae. The sequence goes on along the minus strand of CABFWO010004132.1, from coordinate 62,170 downwards.
GTCAAAATAAAGAATGAGTACCTTGAGATAGTATTGAGTAAATTAGATAATAACAGAACGTGCCTGGCAAAGTACACAGTACATAACATTAAATAATTACAATGGATACATTTTGAACTTGACTGGTATGAGCTTATTATGTGTTTAGATTTAATGGCTATTAGTTGACCAAAATAAGATTATTAACAATATAAATTTAATGAATAATGAATAAATTCACCAAGAAATATGAAAAAACAATTATTTTAAAAAAATTAAATGGTTTAAGGAACAGATGTGAGAATAAAACAAAAATATATTTATTAATATGTATGAATTTAGTTCTTGAAATGAATATAGCAAGTAAAAATAAATAATATATAGTATAATAATTTAAGGAGATTCACTCTACTGAGCTGATAGCCTGATTAAATTACGTTTCATAAAAACGTATCGAAGGATGTTTCCTGTCTTAGCTACACACCAAGCTATATTGAATTTAAAATCTAAACAACAATTTACGTTCTGAAGGTACAATACTGGATTCATTTAAACATGTAGTGATGTAAATAAGAGAGCTCGCAACTATGAATATTATTCTTGACCTCAACAATTTTTCCCTAAATATTATTATTATTGTTATCATTATTATTATTATTATTATTATTATTATTATTATTATTATTATTATTATTATTACATAATTCGTACTATATCGGTGACTAGCAGAAGTATTCGTTATTGTTTGGGGTATCCTTGCAATAAATTGCATGGCTACACTGGGCAACACTTTTCTTTACTTCAAATATAAATAATTTCATGATTTTAGTTCCTCCAACTCAATTTTTATTAATTTGAAAATTTCAGACAAATGCATCTGGTAAATATATTGTAATGCTTACTACAAACAGACAAACAAACTCTTCCTTTTATTAATATAGATTCATTAAAAATCTAACATATGATACTATTAGTAACATTAATCATTGTCAGTGTTAAAAGAATTCCACCTTCTTCTTACCTTTTTCTCTCTCTACTTCTATAAAATAACATCTGATAACTCTTTAAAACACACATTCATATACGTATAAGGGACCAAAGAGACAAGGAATGGGAAATAAATTGCATTTATAGGTTAAGTATTTCAAATTGATACAAAAATGATGCCATAAGTTTGATGTCAGAGCTACCATCCTCTACTGAGACGTCATATATCTGTATAAAAAACAACTTTTATTTGATAAATGTAGAAGCGTTCAGGAATCCATTACTTGTATTGACTGACATTTTTTCTCTTCGTGTATCTCACATTTATCACTAGCTACTTGGACAGATTTGACATTGACCAGAAATTCATATTTATTTATTTTCCACCAAAAGAATATTTCAGCTTAAAGATTTATATAATAACACTATCCTGGATTGAAAATATAGCGTTACCATATCTAAAAAAAAAGTTTTGTATCTCTCAATTTCAAAATAAATATAACGTTACCTTACTTTTATTGGTCTGGTCTTCTTTTTGTGTGCTTATAGGAATTTTATTCAATTCCGAATGTTAATACGTATAAAAGATGTGTGTGTATTTTCTAGCTAAACTTAAGGCATTAGTACATAGGAATATCTTTATATAAGGATCAATACAGTAAATTATGATTAAGGCTATAATTATTTATAAAGCACATACTTAAGATATATTTATGTCATAAGACTTAGCTCAGTAGTTTATTGTGTATATCTTCCAAGCTAGATGTCCCTGGTTCGATTCCCGGCAGAGACGAGAGATATATTATTGGTGATGTGCAGATTTCTCCTTCAACAGTGATACATTAATGGCTGGGATCTAGGTGGTGTGTCTAAGCTAGATTTAAGGGGGTAGCTTTTTAGGGTGGCTTACAAATAATTTATTTTTTGAAAATTTGCTAAAAATATTTGAACAATTTGGTTTAAAATAGATATATAAAAAATGTTTATTGATATTAGCAAGATGATGCATTGTTGTTTTTGTTCAGAAAAACTTACTTAAAAGTATTTTACTGAAAACCTATTTTTGGACATTTTCTTTAAAGCAATAATACACAATATGAAAAAATGTATGCGACTGTGTTGAACTATTTATTTTCATTAAAATTAATAGTTGTTGTAAATGGTTTACGTAGGTGTACCCCAAAATGTATACAGCGTAAAGTAGCTGAAGATACACAGTAATTACATACGTTTACAATTTAGAAAAAATAAATTTTTAATCATAAACGCAGTTGTAAAAAGGCAATTAATAAACCTATTAAAGGAACTTAATATTAAAGGTAGGTTTAAAATTAATTTTTCAACCCGTGTTTTGTTTTTTAGTTGTGGTTTGCCATGAAATGGGAAGATTGGGTCTCATATTTCAAACGGGAGTACTGAGATTATTTTATTTAGATAATTCTCCACTTCTCCTCCAAGAAAGTCTAAGCAAGAATTAATTGAATTAATAAATCTATTACCCACCTCGGTGGCTTAGTTGGCTAACGCGCTAGTCGTTTTGAGCCCGACTGCCGAGGACGGGGAGATCGAGGTTCGAATCTCGGTCGAGTGAACTGGGGGTGGTTTTTCCTAAATGGTTTTCCACTCTGCCTCCACGCAAATGCGGGTTCACTTCCTCTATTCAACCTTCCCAATTCCTAATCCATTAGTGTAACTAGTACTTAAGCGTATAATACTAACAGGTAGTAAGACGCGGTGCTAAATAATAATAATAATAATAAATTTATTATTCAGTTTAGTTCATGGCTAGTCTAATCAACATTTAAGTAACAAAGAACATAAGAGTGAGAACAATAAAGTTTAGACCTCTCGATATTAAAATAGATGTAATCTATGTGAAAATCATCAGTTAGGAGGCTCAACAAATATATAACATGATTCGCGCTAAATAATTTCTTCACTGATACAACACGCTTGAAATGTTAGAGTCAAGCGCTTCCAAATATGGCGAGCTAGGAACTTTTGATTATTAAAATGGATAAAACAATGTATAGACCTTAATTATAGAGTTTTAAGAATAAAAGAGCACTTATACCTCAGAGTATCGATATTGTTGAAGCTAAGGGTGTATGCAAGATTAGAAATGTGTGAAGAAAGTTTGTGAGGATGTATTGAGTACAGAGTTGTTTTTGAGTTACACGCACAATTTCTTGCCTACATTGCAAGGGAAAGGGGTGGATAGATATTTATATATATGTATGTCCTATATATGTATTATAGCTCATATATGAAGATAATTGTTATAACTTACTAACATACCCTTGTCCTTTTACCTCTTAGAATATATTGTCGTCTTTAAATATATAATAATATACAACATTACACTATTGAAACGGTACAGTATGTTTAGTCCAAACTTAAGATGTTTATTCTTACCTTAGCACGCTGGGGTTCAATTCACTTACATTTTAATCTTGTAACTTTTACTCTGCCATTCAGTTCTTTAAAACTTCCTTCTACTTATTTTATAACCTAATTTCAGATATATTTTATCCAGGCCAGCTCGTTTGCACTAAAGCGTAACTAAGAATAAAATTAGTAGTCTAATATTTTTGTGATCAAATAAAATACTATTTCTCGACTAGGTTTGTTATTTAACTAAATATTAAATTAAATGTAAAGTTTAATCTCTAGCTATCTATTATTAAATAATATATATGTATATATATATATATACTTTCGTATATTTTCAAACTCTTCTATCAAACGAATAAAAATACTTTATATACTTTAACACAAAACTGATGGCACCCGACTAAATAGTTAAAGACGTCAGGTTCGCAAAAGCTTTAAATGTAGGTGACAATTACGTAAAGGTTTTAGTCGCTACAAAGAGCACTAAGTTATTTTCTCCACGTGTAATTTTTATTTGTATTTTTCACATCCTCATTTAAATTATTGCAGGACTCAGGGTGGAAGGAAATTTGAGGAAATACAGATTTTCTTTTGTGGTCACATTGCTAGCATATTATTATATTATTAGTATTATTTTATAGGTCTTGATATTGACTATTAAATGCCATAGCTGCATATAGCATTACTAGACGTATGAATGTATGAGAACGATTTTAGTAACTTTGTAACTGTTAAACAAACTTTAATACTGTCTAAATCATAATATGTCTTCTACTTCACTTCTCCTTAGGACAAGTCCTTAACAAGTACGGTGCAAAACGTAATAAAATAAAGAAAACGATTATTTACGCTTTCAAATTTTTTTTCAATATTCTTGATGGTAAATGAAACAAAAACTTCAACTCGTCGTAGGATTACTGGCCCTTGTTGATTATAGCTTCAAGTAGCCTTGGTCTTTCTCAAGCGCCCAATTATGGGCCTTATAATAAAAAAAATCAGTGAGATTTCACCTTGAACACTATAAGTAGTTAGCTAAGAACATACCCGCTTTGGTGGCCGTGTGATCTGAAACGCTAATCTCGTGTCGAGGTTCGATCATGGTCGGTTGCAATGAGGATGGTATTTCCTAAAATGTTTTACAATCTCCTTCCACGTAAATGCGGGTGCATTTCTATAAATTAAGCCTTCCTTATTTTTAACCCATTAGTATAATTAGTACATAAGTGTACAACCATTTCCAGTTGTGTTTGTTAGTTGAATTATGATTGTATAATGTATAATCTTAGGCCTATATATTATTTCTGTTGTCAAAATCCCTTTTTCTCAACTAATACAAAGCCTACCGCGGTAAATAAGATATCAGTAGTTAGGATTTTTTAACGACCTCTGACATATCATACTCAGTTTACGTTCAATCAGCCTGTCAAAGACAGGCTGAAAAGCTGGTCACTTTAAAACATACAAACATCTTCGATCATTTTTGTCTGTTCACTTTTATAAAAGTCTTGAAATTAATTTCTGACATTGTAGGGTACATTATTAATCTTGACAGTGATGCATTTTAGTTCACATTGATGAATTGACGTGAGTTATTAGCTAAAATATTGGTTAAATTCAGAAAATGCACTTTAAATACTAATAATAATAAAACAGCTAGTATTTTAGAATGTTTTATTCTAGTTATATTTAAGGAAATAGACTGGACTTCTGGTGATGAGAATGGATAGGTTTTAGTCCTGGTTATTTGACTTTATATAACTCGTTACTCACTCTTACCCACCGCAAATTCAGTTACATTTCCTCGTATACTTTTCCCATCTCTAATCCATTAGCGCAATCAAGTAAATATCTGTACTGGGACATGGTGGATAATAAACTGTAACTGTTTTAACACAAGCGGGAATGTTACAATCAGTATCTCGTTATCAATTGCAATCATTAGAAAGATGTAGACAATCTCAAATAAGAATTTGACCTGGATAATTTCAGATATGTTTGATAAAATGCCAGAATCTCAACGCCTCCCCGATTTGATCCAATATCATGACAAGATTAAATAAATTGAACATTATTTTATCAATATATCGTGTTTCCTTTTTCCCACGGATCTTTTACAACCAGATGGAGTCAAGATTTTAAAGAGTGGTTAAGGATTAGAGAGTGGAAACAGGGGAGGAAGTTCAATTGAATGGATTTGTCCTTTGACCACTGAACTAGAACGCCAATCCATCAGAAAACGGAGCACAAGCCCCGAGTTGGACTCTCCACTATTACCGGTTGGATCTCACTGTACTCTTCCTCTCCAATCCTTTCCCCACTTCCCCTTCTCCACCGGTGGAAAATGAGCATGTGGAAATATCACAAGGTTCTTCCTATATTTCTAGCAGTGTTGCCAACTGTACTATCTAGAAGCTAAATTTACTGTAGTATAATTTCACTGCCTGTAATATTACTTTAATCTATTATGCTAAAATTAATATTCTGGACCTCTGAGAGAAAGTAACATAGTGTACTATTTTTACTTTCTCACACCCCTTGGGTAGAGAAAATATTCTGATCGTAGGAATATCAAACCTAAGATTTCTATGGTTATCAACGTTTCATGACCACGTGAACACGATTTTTTAAAACTTTTAATCAATGTGTTTCTGTAACAGTGTACATTATTTTATTCATTTTCTTCGATGGAGTGTCTCCGCAACAATGTATTCTATCTCTTTTATCTTATTTTACGAGATTTGAGTAAATACCTTCATATTTGAGCATAGGAGGGAGAAAGTCTGTTCACTGCACCGTGCTATTAACATATTTCTCAATATTTTTTATGTAAAAGTGTGTATTATTTAATTTCTGCAACAATATCTACGACTTGGTTTCACAAATCTTAAGAGTTTTAACCAAATTTCACCGATTTTGGACAGGGGTGAAAGACATATCTGTGTGGTGCGCCGTACAATTTATTATTTAAGTTTTTACTAAAAGTAGTTCAAAATTATATATGATTTGTATCCTTATTGCTTTAAAATCCAATTTTTTTATGAGACTAGTCCCCAAACAATTTCATCAAACAGATTTAGGTTTGTATCCTGGTTGGCTCAAAATGTATTTGTCAGTATTGCGATTGAATTTGGAAATAAAATTATTGGGCCTGTTCTTTTTGCTGTTGTTTTAAACAATCCTAGGTATAAAAATGTTATTTTGCCAAGAAAAAATAAGTTAATTTAAGTTATATGTAGGCTCTACTAAATATCATTTGAGTTTAAAAACGTATAGCTCGAACGGGTGGTAAGATGCTATGCTAAATAATAATTAATTTGCGCTTAAGGACTTGGTAACCTTGCTTTAGAAATCTAACCTCTAAATAAAATAGGGTATAATTCATAAAAAAATGGCTTTAAATCCAAAATAGTAAAAAAATATGCTGTTTGCATGTTTTTTACTAGTTAAGTAGCCTCTAACCTTTTATAATTAGTATGGGGTGACATGTAGTGGACCTAATTTAATAAGACCTAAAGTTTAGGATCTATGACTTTAGGTCTTATAAAATTAGGTCTTGTGAAGTTAGGTCTTATAAAGTTTAGGTATTGTGCCTTTAGGTCCACTGCCTGTTTGAACAGTTAAGAATATCTTAAAGTAATCTATGAAAAATGAATTTCAGGTCCATTGCTTTTAGGTCCAGTATTTTTAGGTTTAGTCAAGTTAGGAGCTATAAAATTAGGTCTTGTTAAGTTAGGTCTTATAAAGTTAAGTGTTATGAAGTGAAATCTAGTTTAGGAGCTGTGACTTTAAGTCTTATAATTTAAGGTCTACTGCCGTATGTCCAAATAGAAGGCTTAGACTTTATTATAATTGAGCTATAAATAACATAATCAATAAAACATGTTTTAAGAGTAAATTATCTTGATTTAATTATTGGCTATATTAATAAAATGAAGAGTTTTTGTGTCTGCCTGTCATGATGAGGATCGTCCGATATTTATTTAGCAGCCCCTGTGCATGAACATATATTCACTTCAAAGCCAGAATTTTAATATTTGGATTTTTTAATTAATTAAAAACTGCTTCAAAATAAATAAAGTGAAGAGGTTTTTTTTTGTCTGTTTGAAGTAAAGAAAAGAGTTTACCTCAGGCAAAGCTGGGCATCTCTGCTAGCAAGTGGAACTAATGAATGGGTTTATAAAGGTGTGTTGGATGTATTTGCCAATTATCAAGCCCCCACCTGACAGTTTTAGAAGCTGATAGAACATCATTATCATGAGCTTATACTCCAAGAGACGTGATAGACAGCTGTCATAAATTATGTAGCTAGCACCACCTCAAGTAAAACTAGGTATATGAATATGTCTTTTGGTAACGTTTTACAACTGCCCAATTCAACCCAACAGTTGGTAGAACCCCTATTGACTAAACATAGAACTGTAGGATTTTATTGTTGAGAGGATAGTCCGATGAAATTCTTTATCTACATGTGAGCTAAATCAGTTAAACATATTGAATAAAGTCTCTCAAATGAATACTAACTGTATGTTTAGTATCTGTTTGATGAGAACATTTCTCTGTAAGCATTTATCCCCCTCTCCCCCTTTACCAACCATGGCCAAATTCCCGTTAAGATTATACAAATATCTGAATTACGCTAATGGATTAAAAATAAAGAAGGTAAAACTATGTGATAAATGTTTTCGAATCTACTTGTAG
>CABFWO010004132.1:0-54083 GCA_902155825.1 Timema genevievae | reverse complement strand
GGAAAGTGGGAAACCATTTATTAAATACTATCTTCATTACACCCAACCGGGATCATAACTCCGACCTCCATATTACGGACAATCCAGTCCAACACTAGAGAGATTTCATAGCTTACGGGATCACTGATGTGGGTAAATATTTAGCCACCCTTATGAGTGGGGATGAAAAGAATTAATTATAATTTGTAGAGAGAGAGAGAGAGAGTGACATGATTTAGAGAAAAAATAACCTCACTACTACATCCAATTGAGATTCAAACTCTGAACTTCATGTCACCAGCAAACCAGACTAGATGAGCTTGATGTTTAGTACTTCGCTTTACGCCTCCCTCTCCTCACCCCGATAAGAGGGTTTGGTTAATAAACTATCAGCACAGTCTAGTGCTATCAGTTACAGAGGGATATAGTTGTATTTATGTCTGGAGAACCTTAAAAAGAATACAAACTTAATAAATTGATGATAATATTGCGTGTCTGAGCTACAACAATCTGTGGTTCAGTTTGTGGAAAAATTAGTCAGTATTAATGCACCTTTGTCCAGGAAATGCCCGGATGTACTAATCGTACATCCTTTCCGTGGAGGCTCTTTCCATGTCCCGGTGAGGGGAGGGGATGATTATAGTGAATATGATGGGGTGGAGCCATTGAAGATCCTAACCTAACTTAGTCCTAATTAAATAATCCTTGGTGACTGGGGGAATTATTCCATCTTTCGGGAAGAATCCGTTGTTAAAAGCCGGGAATTGAGCCCAGGACCTATAAGCAAGTAGCCAGGGCTTCTGACTACTATATTGCGAGGCTGAAATTTAATTACCGTTATAAAATACCACTCTATTATTCGAGCTATTTTTAAAGGTATTCATAATATAAATAAAGAAAGAGATACCTGCATATTAAATAGCTAGACGAATGAGTACGTGAAATTTTCTAGTTTAGTAGTCATCCAAAGTAAGCTACGGTACTAAAGTTAGTCCCCGTCCAATAAATGCCTATATATTAGGAAATTGCTTTGGAAACCATTTTAGTTAATACCTTCTTACCACCACGATTTATTTTATATTCAGGTTATACGCAATATGATAATTAATCAGGGAAGAGGAAGTTTGAATATAGAGGAATTGTACCTGAACTTGAGTGGAAAACCATTTTGGAAAAACCACCATTAGTAAACCCAAACGGGAATAAAACCCCAATCTCTCTGACATTGGCAGCCAAGTCTAACATGAGATGAGCGCCTCAGACCATGTAGCTACCGGAACGGGTGAAACCATTATTAAAATAATGATGAAAATTAGTAGTTTATGATTTTATTCAAATTATTCATTTAATTAATTAATCTAATATCTCAAGGTCTATTGTGTAAAATGGTTTAAAAAACTAGCATATATTTAATGTCTAACATTATTGTTGCAAAGTAAATATTTTCAAAGTTAAGTAATAAAAGGCATATAGCCCACTTTAGTAACTAAGGTATCCAACAAAAGAAGTACGAAGTTAGGTTAGGAATAGAGGGGTTTTTTTTCCTCGTTTGTACGTGTGGGATAAAGCTGACAATATGAAGAACGATGCAGCTGACCGAAAAGATTGGACATGAAAATCACCTTCACTAGGAATATAAATCAAAGCTAACGACGTTTTCCACAAATCAATTCTCTTCCCCTCTCCCTTAGTGCACCCTTTAAGTGAAACGGTATACGGATGAATAGACAGACAAGAAGAAATAGCAGGATTGAAACTGGTTGAGCAAATATAATAGATAGATGTATACTGAATAGCTATACAGGATGTTAAACATTTATTTAGTATTAAATAAACAATCAATCAGGAGAACATCACTGATAATCCCACTGTTATGGTCGATGGAGTGATGAGGCTGATTACGGGTGTATGAAGACTGAGTTTGAACCCAAATGGTGATTAAAACAGTTTAGAATTTGTTAGTAGTTTCATTAATGTATTAGCAAGATACTATAAATACTGGTGCAAGAGATAAACATTTTAAGCTGAGTGCTATCGACCTTAAAGAAATATGTTAGTTTGTTTGTTTTGTCTCATTTTAAATTTGTTGTTAACTATATATTTTAAGATATTCCTTTTTATAATTTCCTAATGTATGTGTGCTTTTTTCCAAACCCTCCAGAAGCCCCGAGATGGCCTATAAAACTGAAATTTTACACATTTATAGTATAGACCATGGGACATAACGTAGTGGAACCGGAATTTTAGTTAAAAAAATCGGAAATTTATCTTGAGGGAAAAATGAAATCAAATAAATTCTCTCAATTACTGTGCTAGTGATTTGTATTAAAATTAGCTTCACAACTTGTGAAGGTGTGGAGTGCCAGGCCTCCACTGTGGTTCGGATCCTACGTTAACCCGTAGGTCCACCATTTCATCTCACAATCATCCTGCTATTACACATTAGCGTAAGTGTGTACAACCCGAACTGGTAGTAAGACGTGGTGCTAAAGATAGTAATATTTAAATTAGCTCTGTTTAGCTTTATAAACAAGGTGGCAATACCCATTTTACCATGAACATGACCTTGAGGGTACTTTACAATCTTCAATGTATGGCGCAAACCTTCAATATAACATGGTCAATACTATTGTGTGATACGCAATAGGGCACAGTATTATTAAAGGTGTAAGGCAAGGTTTAAGTGTGCCGGCTATAGCTTAGGAAGGCGTTGGGCCTACTGTTTTGAGATAGGTAGAAGTCGTTTGCACAAATAATTGGAAACTATAAACAATGTATTTGCGCTACTCTCAAATTTTCTGAGATGGTGCATTTTGAGCATCCTTTTAAATAACAGAAACCTTGGGAGATATATCAAACCTAGAAAAAAGAAATCAACCAAGATAAAAAGAACAAAGGAAGAGCAAAGTATCGAGAAAAAAACAAATAATGTATGGTCTGGTGTCCAACGTTTGTTCTATTTTAAATTCAGATTAGATGAAAATTTTAAATTCATCCTAAAACTCCTTGACCCACTTCGGTGGTCGCATGGTCCTAATTGGATGACTTGCCAAAAGCAGAGAGACTGCAGCTTTAATTCAAATCGGGTTTACTAGGGTGATCTTTCTCTAACGATCTACCTATTTCTCTTCACGCAAATACATGAAATTTCTTTAAATTCTACCTTCCACACCCCTACAAAACTATTAATATACATAAGTATTGTGTATAGCTCAAACGGGTACTAGGACATAGTTAAAAGAAGGTTTGTGTTGCTTGTGAAAATATTACTCACATTATTATAAAACTTAACAATTATATATTAATTTATATATTTTTAGTGCCACAATTTATTACTCGTTTGGGTTTGTGAATTAATTGCACTAGAGTCTAAGGAATAAGGTTGGTTGCATGTAGAGTAATTGTACAAGCATTTGAGTTGAAGGGGATTAGAGAACTGTGTTTGGAAAAATCAACCCGTTACAGTACACCTGACCACGGTTAAAACCCTGATCTTTCCATCATCTGCAGTCCAGTCTATTGTGAAAATGAAGCCTTAGAACATTAGAACATCAACGAGGGGATCGTATCATTAAATTTGACCTTTGAGGTTAAGTAGAATTTTAAATATATTTTAAACATACAGGCAAGGTGTGTGCAAATTTACAAAATTTATCATAGTAGTGCGATTCCTAGAGAATTAACCAGTCAAAAAGGTTAACGAATGAAAGTCGTATGAAGCTTAGTTTAAAATAACATAAACACAACCGCAAACTTAGTGAAGGATACAAACGATATCTTCCAAGGTAGGTAATGAAAGGCGTAAGCTTATTAAACAAAAATATGTAGACTTATTCATTAGAGTACGGTCTATTTCTTTAGTAAATATCTAAAATGCTCAGCCTTTATTTCGAGAGAGTCAACATTTGGTTATTCGGCACACAAATCAACGTTTCATCGCTGATAGGAACTTTTGCAATCGTTGTGCATGAATTCATCAACATCCGTGAGACAGAGACGGTCTTCGTACACATGTTATTTGAAGTGCTATGCAAGCCACAATATTGTAAGTAGCACATTTTTTCCCATTTGATTCTGGCATCGAGATGGCCAGCTATGCATCGTAAGACTGTTGTTATATTACATTTTCGACTTGTCTGCTTATACTAAATCGTGCTTTTAAAATGAATTGCTTGAATTTGATTAAGGGCTTACTAAAAACAATTATAAATGTTATACATAAAAATATGATTTACTGTCTTGTAAGAAATAATTTTTAGCTGCTTATTCTATCATACAATTTACGAAATCAGCTCTCTGCGCATTCGTGAGCCAGGCAAATTACTAGCTCGCGCAAGCTATAGCAAATGTAGTAACGTTAGCTTCTCGTATTTTAGTCATTAATCATTTGAAGCTGATACGTGCATACTTCATACAACTATTTTTAATGATTGTAAAAACCCATCTGACTTGGCATGATTTATTTATTTTGTAACATTATACGATGATGTCTATAAAAAAAGCGTAAAGTGACTTGCAAGTGTCATGTCTTTCCGGAAGCAAGGAATGAGAGTTATTTATAATAGAGTACAACAGCAAAGTAAATTTTTTAAATTTGTAAATAAACTATAGGTATAATAAAAGGGTACAACGGGAAGAGACATTAAGATACAAAACATGTTGAAAAATACAGATATTTTACTGGACAAAATGAGTAAGGAAGAATGATAAAGGAAGGGCATCGTAAATTAACAAGCCAACAACAGCTCTTTTCAAAAGTGAATGATAACTCAGAAATTACAGGCAAATCAATTGTTGTTGTATCTAAGATTTTAGTAAAAAAAAATTAGGACATACAAATATGAAGATTTAGTTAAATAATGTTTGGAATAATTGGCAAATATAGCTTTTCCGGAGGTAAAAAGTATTAAGTCAATAATTAATCTTAATTGAATTATATTTTCACGATGAAAATAAGAAATGGCATCAGACATTAAACAAAATAATAAAAAGAAAAAACTCAATACCTTGCCATTGCCCATGAATGAAAGCACACTCTTCACGACATTGTACAGCTTTCCATTTCTATCCGTGGTATTGATGGACATTTATCATTACAGAGGAATTACTAGTGTTAGTTAAAGATTCATCCAAATACTCAGAAATGTGTCGGGAAGTAAAACAACAAAGCAAGGTGCTGTGAATTATATATCTACCAATTGAAAAAACATGGGCAGTAATATTCTCCCATGCTAATGTATTTTAGACCAAGATAACCTTTGGAGCACGTGATAAAAGAAGTTATCAAGGTAATATATCTTTTTCTTTATTCCGCAAGACTCACCGATCCCAATTTCCAAGAATTCTTGTCAGAATTAGGCTCCTAGTATGACGATGTTTATCTTACACAATCTTGTGTGCTTAGTGCTGGGAAAATATAGAGATCAGTGTATGATATGATTCAAGCGATTATTCTCCTTTTAAAAATTCATGATAATAATCTGTTACTAGAGCTTAGATGCAATGAATGGGGGTGTGATTTATATTTTTAGTAGACATAACCCAAAATCTTAATAATCTAAATATCAAGCTTCAAGGCAAAAAAACATATGAAACACAACATATCTTACTTATTAGAGTCATTTGGGATTAAGCGGACCTTATGCCTGCCCCAACTGAGGTCTGTGCAAATGGTGAACTTTTCAATATCAACAGTTTTTCTATAGATTTTGAAGAAGAGCCCAATTTCACTAACTACACCTCACAAGTGGAGACTCATAAAAATGTGTCCAAGCGTCGATTTCAAGTTGTAAGAAAATTTGAGAAATCGTTTGCGATGTTTTATCTACCACTTAATACTGATGTTGAGATAGTGGCCAATATTTTCCAAGTGAAGTTAATTGATCATAAATTTAACTCTGAATTAAAGTAAAATTTTTCAGAAATATCTATATTGGACTTTTATCAAGCTTACTTCCCTAAGCAAATGGAAGCATTGAAAAATCATCCTCTAAAAGCGAAAACATTATTTGGAAGTATCTATTTATGTGAACTGTCATTTTATCTACAGAAATATATCAAATCATGAGGTCGTTTCTATCTGACTGATGAACATTTGGAAGTTATCTGGCGAGTTTCCGTATCAAACATTGAACCCAAGATTGACAGAATAGTAAAAAACAAAGTGTCAAGTCTCTCACTAGGCCTACTATAGAAAAACAGTACTGGTGGCCTAATTTACATTTTATCATTAGTCAACATGAGCATGATTATTTGATAGCTAATTTTAGAGAAATTGTGGGGTGGTTTTTTAAAAGTCTTACTTAAAGAATTCATACTTGAATTTTGGGACCTAATAGCTATTGCTTCAGTGAACTCAGACTTATTTTGAGGTATGATATATCTTTAGAAGTAGTTTAAGAGTAGTTTTCAATGTTTTATATGTCTCATAAGTATGCTTTTCAAGCATTATTGTTCACTATAACTAATAGGTATATTGGTAAAACTAGGAAAAGAAGAAAAATTAGTTGAATGGTTTATGAATCGGGAAGAGGGTTCTTTGAATCACCTTACGGCCCGCCATTGATTAGTTAAAGTAAAAGCAGCTCTCAGATTAGAAAGTTGTACAACTCTGCCCTAAAGCATTTGAACATGGAATCCATTCAGTCGTTATTGAACTTCCAATCTTCCAAATTATGGTCAGGCATAATAGTATTGCAGCATATATTTCCAGTTAAATAGCTGATAATTATTTAAGTTGGCTTGACGCTTATCCTTCATTGGTATGATTTTATGTTACAGGAGTATTATCCGAGTTTGTGTTTGACGCCTCCTATTTCAAGAGTGATCCAGAGCGAAGACGGAATGACGTAAAGAGTTGAGTTTCAGTGGTAATTAAAGGCTTACTTCACCTTAATGACTGTCAACTAAAGTTCGTTGGAAGAGGAGGGGGGAAGGGTAGAGTTGAAACAGATGACAGTCTTGAGGAATGTTTGTGGATTCTCCTTCCTTCGTTTCATGGTGGAGCTTACTTCCAACCCTTCCCACAAAACTGTGCGAAACAAACTTTCCGAGACCTGTACTTCTATTCTTCATATAGTCTTGCTTTCAGAGATAGTTGCAAAATAATGTAAGCCACCGTGGTTCTCGCAGCAAATATGTGTCAAGAGAGATAAACATGCAATTACTAAATATGGTATGATCACGTTGCTAATGTGGTGTTTACTGTGGTAGGACTTCCATAGAAAGACAATTAAAGCAATTACAAGAGCTGCTTTCATGTATACACACGCCAATCTAAGTGTTCTGTAGCTGCCTCTTTAGAGGGATGATGCCATTTTCGACAGTTCAGAGTCAAATATAATCAACCGTTCCCCATTCTTGCTACCCTAAGTTTATTTTTAGATTATCTTGACAATTTTACGGAAATTTGACTAGAGTTATATTTCACCATCAATAAATAAAACTACTCTTTAATCCGAGATTACTATAAGCTTTTTAATTTCATAGTACAGAGAATCAAGTTTTTCAAACCCTTTAACACATTTTGTTTAAAAAATGTTATCCTTTCCCGTGGACAATGATCAAGATAAATCGGCCATTTATATACAGGTCATTAGTTTGATGTCAAATTATTTTCATAAGAGTTTTATATTAATCTGTCTCGTACACACAGATAGTATAAGTCCCTAAACTGAAGCTAAGTGATATTGCTCATAAATATACTATACTTTCTAATGACAGGGTGGATATATGGCTTGTGGTTGAGAAAATTGATTAGTTTACATCTGGCTCCTTCAAATATAAATTTAGTATTTTTAGTTAATCAAGATTTGAATTTATAATATTTTTAATAATAATATTTCTAGTATATAAAAATTAATGTTAATTAATAATTATTATTACTATAAAAATACAATTTGTAAGAAAAAAATACAATTTTGATAAAAAGATTTGTAATTTTAATATAAAAAAATGTTATAATACAAAACTTAGTAATATATTTACTGGAGAGTTTTAGTTTTAAGCTACTAGCTTTTCTAAAGATTAGAGCTATGTTGAAAGTTATTCATTAGGTCATTAATGAGATAGGGCAAAGGGGGTGTTAAGAGTCAGTCATTCTGTACAACATTGAAATATTCATTTCAATATTTTTGTGATATTTTCTATGCAAGAGCGTTGGGGGCGATGCCCTCTGGATCCACCACTGATATAAGGAACAATGAAAATGAAAATTTGCATGGATAAATATGAGAAATATTATTTTAAGACACAAATTAATCCATGTGCCATTACACCTAATTTCATTGTTGAGGGAACTGCATGTTTACTACTGAACAACAGCGTTTTCATTATTTTGTTTTCCGTTATTAGTCTTCCTTCGAATGTATATCAGATTTGGCAATGCTGGGCTGTCGTTGTTGCCAGTAGTTGGTGCTTCTTCCTCCAACACAGTCGTAAAGTTACAGTAGTCTGAGGAGTCTCCGTGTTCCTAATAGCTAGCTCAAAAACATCAACTAAATAAACACTCATATTTGATTAGTACTCTGTGTATAAAAATATTTGTTATTGATCATGCTAAGATATTGTGTGTATGTGTTGGTTGTGTGTTTTTTTTAACGTAAGGTTGTGGAATTATAGTTTTATGTGCATATTAATATATTTATTTGAATAATAGTGTATTGTCAACAGTTAAAATATAACACAAATTATGGAATCTCCAGCTTGTTACAAACAAATACATTCCAAGAGGAAAATATTAAGTAGTAAAGAAAGGGATATGGTGTTAAGATTCTACACCTATTCTCGTTAAGACGGAACTTGTTCAGTAAGTCAAGCTGCTATGCAGACTGCAGAAGCTACAGGTGTGTCTTGTAAGTTAGTAATCTCTACTAAAAAATTATTTAAAACTAAGGGAAAGTTACTGACTCCAATCAAATAGGAAATAACTGCACTCAAATGAAGCGTTTGGATAAATATTACACTTTTACTCAAGCAGTAATTTGCAGAAAGGTACACTCAATTTACTGTAACAATGAATTAACTACCCTAAATAAAATCAAAGCTTTGATTGATATTGATAGTAACCTTCCTAATTTTCTAATTAAGAAGAAGTAAGAATGTAATTAATAGTATTTAGTATAAAATGCATGTCGTAAAATATTTGTTTGTATATAAGTTGTGAGGAAAAAAGTTTTGTACATAAAATAATTTCAAGCATAATTACGTGGGGAATAGAAAAAGTTAATAAACTTCAATCTTGAAAAAATACGATTGTGGAAATTAATAGTTAATATTTCTAGAAAAGGAAATACACCGATAGAAATGTTCTAGCCTTTCAATTGAACCCCCAAGCTCCCCATGTCGCATTGTATATAATGAGGGATTTCCAAGTAACCCTCCCCCCTCACTTCCCAACAACCGAAAGCTAGAAGGTTTGGCAACCGGTAACAGAGAGAGAAAGAGCGAAGATAAATCTTTTCTCCATAAGACCTGCAGTTCCCTCAGCCATGAAATTAGGTGTAGTTGATGTTCAAACCCAGGATAACTGTGGGTTTGGCTACAACAACGCCAGTATTTTAGATAGGAATATAATGAATCTATTTAATATTTTATTTACAAATGTTAAATATTTTTTTCAGAGTGGTTTTCACTAATTACACCTATGATATCGTATGTGTAGGCATCCACAGTTGGTTTGTTTTAGAATGACGTCTTATTACTTGTTTCGATTATAAGCTTATGTATTAATTACGATAATGGTTACAGGGACTAGAAATGTTATATTTAGAATAAGTGTACTTTCTTTTCCATGGAAAGATAAAGAAAGTAGAAAATCATTTTTTGTACAGTTGACTTAAATTTGAACCTCAATCTCCCCGTCTTTGGTGGCCTAGTCTACTTCGAGAAGAGAGCCTTAGACCTTGCTGTCACTGAAGTTGGCCTATGCAGTGTTGAACGAGCGCTTTTAGTTTCACATTGCACTTAGCTATCGTTGACTGGGAAGTACTAGGATTTGAATCCAAGCCACGTGAGCAAATAATTATTTTCTGATTGTGATTCATATTGTGGTTTTTAAAAACTGTTCCCAAGAAAATTTGGAGTTATATGATTAAGGTATTGTTTCCCAAATACTCTCAAGTTACGTTACCTTACGAAGCAATGCCTAGCACTTTATAAATAAAATATAAAAGTTATTTAGTAAAGTATAAACGGTTGCGCTAAATATTAGTGAATATTTGGTAGTAAGCCAAACAAAGCTGTGACAAAATAAATGGTATGGAACTCGGAACGGACTTTCTAGCTCTATTGTATAGAAATGGATATATTTACTCAAAATTCCTAATATAATATACACTTGCGAAACAGAACAGAATGCTCTAAAAATAAGTAAAATACTTTTTGACCTACGGTTTTATATTTTATTATCCTATTTTTAGTAATTAATGTATTCATTTGTATATTTGGACCAATAAAAGATATCGATATTGGGTCCCCAAGGGTCAACACTACGTATTAAAACTTTTAATTCCAATTAAAAGTTTTCTGCATTTTATTAGAGGATGCACATCTCATGGTTATCGTATTGTAACTAAATTTCTATTTTATAAATTTTGACCAATGAAATAGGTAATTATTGACTATTAAGTCTAAATAGAGAGAGATATAGATCATTGTTGTACCAGGGGTGGATTCAGGAAGGGGGTTTAGGGGGCGCATGCCCCCTTCAAGAAATTAAACCGATTACATCAATTTTAAAGTCACTACTAATTTTATTGTCACGTAATTCTATCTCCCTAAAAGGATTGCATCTTAAAAATTGTTATTGGTAATATTATTAAATGTTAAATATGTGGTACTTATTATAAATACTTAAGACTATCACATTAAGTATTAAAGTGGTGAAGATAAGCTTTAATGAAATTACAAAAATGTAAGTAAATGCCCTCTCCCCTTGTTGCACAGTCCTTGTTTAAGTTTAAATTTATTTTGTCATTTTTAATACTACTTTTTCAATGATTAATAATAAATAAAGATTTTTAAAATAATTTATCTTTAAATAACGAGCTTTAAACAAAATCTTTTAATAATAGCACACACAAAACGCGTTCTTATGGCTTTGTGGTAAAAAATTTCGATTTAGAATGAGAAATAACCAGCTATACTGTAGAGTAGAGTTAAATTTCGATTGTTCGAAATCTGAATAATTCCATCTATTTTGTATAATTGATTGAATAGCTAAAAAAACTATTTATATAATAATTATTATAATGTTTAAACTCGTTTCCCTTTTAATAATCACTTTTTGTTTATATTATTATTTTTGCTTCAATACTAATCATAAATTTCAGGTTATACCTTTCATTAGAGGATTATTCTCAGGTTTAGCACTACATTGAAATATTACTTAAAGATTTACACTCAAATTTTGTAGTATTTGTATTTCAAAATTTCTTGAGGTACCTCACACATCCCACCCTACCCCAACCAGATCCCTAAAATAGCATTCACGTAACCCCCGCCCTCCTCCACGAACATCTTGGATTTGCCCCTGTGCTGTACAAATGTTTTCCCTAAAGGATTAAAGGAAAAACATAAACTTCTTGAAAGATTTAATTAGTTGCTTACTCTATGTCATTAGAGAATTATTTCGTTTAAAATTATGTTGGGTAACTTCACAACTAGAGCTCACAAAATTGTATTAATATATTTTCCAGTATATCCGAAACTATTGGTCATATAAAAATTAATTTCAATTAAAAGTAATTTATTTTTAATAGTACTAAAGTGTTACAATGATAATTATCTAATATCTCAAATAATTGCGGAGATATATACATTTTTGCTACTGTAAGGAGTCCTAAAAGTCATTTTCATGGAAAAATGGAGAAAGCCATATTGTTTATAATCTTTTTCAACCCATATATCTGAATTTATACCAAAATATTTCTAGCCGATTTTGAGAAAATGGAACTTTTCTGTTTTCCCCCTTTAGTAAACTGCTTTTAATTTTAGGGTTAGATAGCCACATGGACAGACGACGTTGCAAAAACCACTTGTCGACATCCATCAACATTTCATGTTTTTATTTTACGGTCGCAATACCGTGGTTTTTGAATTCCCGTCTGTCTGTCTGTACCTCTGACTAGAGCCTAAACTATTTTACCAGTTGGGCTGAAACTTGGTATCTAGGGTTTTCATAAGGTTACCCCGAGTGTTTTTTGGAATTGGATAACTAACCCTAAAATTTAGGGTAGTTTACTGAAGGGCAAAACGAGAAAAAGTAAATTTTCTTAAAATCGGCTCTAACGATTTTGATTAAGTTTCATTTCAAACATATTTATAAATATTCTAAACAAAATGGCTACTTTCGCTATTTCGGCAAAATAACTTTAGGGGTTCCGATCGTATGCGTAAATTCACACTTTTTATCATATCTCCAAAACTATATGAGATATGAAACTATTAATCATAGTAAATATAAAGATATATTTATATTACAAATATTTTATACACAACAAATTTTTATAAAATTAATAACTTTCAAGCTATACGCCAATATATATATTCTCTAACTTTACGAACACAAAAAATAAAGTTAAAAATATCTAACATAAAATGTTGATAGATGTCAAAATCTTATAACCACCAAACCCTAAAAAGTTGTATTTGCAATGCCTTCTGTTTGTGTGTCTTTTTTACTCCAAAACTAAGAGTAGTTTAGTAAAAGGCGAAAAGAGAAACAATCGATTTTCTCAAAATCGGCTATAACGATTTTGATTAATATTCGTATCTAGATGTTGATCAAGATTATAAATAAACTGGCTATTTTATTTTTCCCATGAAAATTACTTTTAGGGTACTTTGCATAAGCGGAAATCTCCGTATATCCGCAACTATTTGTGATACTGAATAATGTATCATCGCTAAATTGTAGTACTATTAAAAATAAAACACTTTTATATGAAATATATTTTTATAGGACCAACTGTTTCTGAGATATCGGCAAATATTATATTAATACAATGCTCTGAGCTTTAGTTGTAAAGAGATACTACATAAATATTAACATAATAATTCTCCAATGCCATAGAGTAAAAAATGAGTAAGTTTCTCAAAAAGTGTAGTTTCTCTTTCTTTCAACCTCTTAGGAGAAATGTTTGTACATTAATGATCTATCTCTATCTTTTTAGATTCAATAGTAAATATTTACCTATTTCATATGTAAAAATGTATACATGAAGAATTTAATAGCAATGCAAAGCCATTTATGTGCAACCCCTAATAAAATGTCGATAATTTTAAACTGAAAGTTGACACTTTAATACGAAGTGTTGACTCATGGGGATCCAATATCAATATATTTACTTTCTCACTACCTTACAGTTTTGTGATCGTCAAAAAAATTGAACTTAATAGATTTTGATGGATGCAGACGTCTCATGACCACTCCCCCCTTTCCCCCCCAACAACACTAAAAAGTTGTTTTCCGAATGCCGTATGTCTGTCCATCTGTCTGTCAGTGTGTACCTCGGTCTAAAGCTTAAACTATTTTACCGATTGGGCTAAGATTTTGTATATATGGTTCTTAGAGGTTTACCCCGAAAATTTTTTTGAATTAGATATCCAACCCTAAAATTAAGGCTAGTTTTCTTAAAGGTGGAAAGAGAAAAAATCGTTGTTATCAAAATCGGCTCTAAAGATTAAGTTTAGATTTGATGTCCAAGCTTTGATCAATATTACAAACCAAATGGTTACACTCAACTTTTCGTCAAAATGCCTTTAAGGGTTCCGGTTTGGTGTGTAAATTCTAATTTTTAATTTTATCGCCGTAAGTCTTTGAGATATGAAATTACTTATCATTGCATACATGAAGATCTATTTATAATAGCATCTTTTACTTGAAATATATTTTTATAAAATCAAAAGTTTTCAAGCTATACACAGATATATATTTCTTTTAACTTCGCCAACACTTTAAGGTAAAGTATTATGACCATCAAAAAAATCTAGCTTGAGATGTTGATGGATGTTGACGTTTTATGACCCCCTAAACGCCAAAAAGTGGTTTTTGCAACGCTGACTGTCAGCGTTGCAAAAACAACCTTTTGGCGTTTAGGGGGTTATGAAACGTCAACATCCATCAACATCTCAAGCTAGATTTTTTTGATGGTCGTAATACTTAACCCTAAAATTAATAGCAGTTTACTAAAGAGTGAAAAGAGAGAAATTCAATTTTATCAAAATCGGCTATAGCGATTCTATCTCTCTCATTTTAGACTCAATAGTCAATAATTGCCTATTTAATTGTTCAAAATTTCTTAGAGAGAAATGTAATAGCCATTCAATAACCATAAGATATCCCCTTGTAAAATGATGAAAGTTTTAACCTCAAGTCAAAATTTAATACTAAGTGTTGACCCTTGGGGACCCAATATCAATATTTTGTGTTGATTCAAATATACACATTAAGACGTTAATTCTTTAAAAATAAAATTATGAAATTTAAAACCACGAATAAAAAATATTTTACATATGTCTAGCGCCATTTGTTCTCGGGTTTGATAGTGTATATTATATTACGAGTTTTGAGTAAATATTTCCATTTCTAAAAAACAGAGCGAGAAAGCTCGTGCCAAGTTCCGTACCAGTTATTTGATCAGGGGTCCATAAAAGGTCTAGACTAATCATAATCTAAAGGTGAAGAAATTCTTAGGCTCAAGATTTTCTCTATATAAGAAAGTAAACATGATAGTGTATCCAAAAAATATTAATAATTCAGGTTTTAAAGCTATATATCTTATTCTAAAAGTTTATATTATATAATGAGATAAACATTAAATGTTTATAGTTTTTTAAAATTTTATTTGATTTATTATAAAATTAAATGCAAAACTTAAGCTATTATTTACATAACTTTTTCAATGGTATTTAAACCGTTCACTTTTAAAACACGGTACTTATATGAGCATATGTTATTCAAACTAATTTAACCTGGTACAATATCCTTAAAATACACAACAAGCCCTTATGCCTGTCTATTCGTTAGTAAAGTAACATATAAGCCCCTACATACGTAGTGGTCAATTACTTAAGTTATTTAGACACTTTGACAAACTTTAAGGGTATTATTTTCGTTTTAATCTGGTGGCCATTTAGTCTAAGGCATCACTTTTTAAAGAGTCTAAACTACCGATGAAAGGAAGATTGCTATTCGAGTCCCGAACGGGTGTAATGCGGAGTTTTTCCCTAAATAATTTTCCAATTTCCCTCCACGCAATGCTGGTACATTTCCTATAAATTATACCTATCTCATCTTTAACTCACTAGCTTAATTAGTACATATAGGCCTATATATAATCTGAATGTGGAGCTATTATTTTGATTAAAGTACAATATGGCTCTAAAACAGTACTAAACCATTTGTAACTTAAAAAACCATTAATATAGTTATTTTTATATCTTATTTTGTAAATGTTCAAATAAAGACTTAATAAATTAATTTAAAAACACTGACGCACTATTTTTTGCAACAAAAAAAAGAAAGAATGGAAGTGGTGAAAACAAGAAAACCAATATCCGATATAACTAGATTTCCTTCTGATATTGGAAGGTCAGTCCTTCCAAATCCTGTAAAAAAAGGTTAAAAAGGGACATGACAACACTAGAAAGAATAGGAATGGAGGTGGTGGAGGTGGTGGTGGGTGATGGGCTATGATTGGGAGAGGGCGTGAAAATGTCGCCGGTAGCAGGTGTCGTGAAAAGTTAAGATCAATAGTCGATATTCAATCTCCTGTTATGTTCAATAGAGGACGTGAACGAAACAAGAGTAGAGTAAAAGGGGGAAAGAGAAATAGAAGTAGCGCAAAATTTGAGTGAGAAAGGGAGTGAGAGATTATTTAATAACTCAACATGGAAGAGAAGGAGATGAAACAATTTTTTTTTCTAATAAGTACCTTCATGATAGTTTTGAAATAATTTCCAGCTTTTATTAACTTTATGAAATTTCTATTCATTCATATTTTCAAAGACTTTTTAATAGTATACAAAATTCTGTAAAACTAGCTACAAGATATTTCATGCCTCAAAATTCATATAATTTATTAAGACTGATTTATATTAAGTGTTACGATAAATCTGGAATTATTCGTTCTTTTCTGATGTATGCCTACATCAATATAAAAATGAAATTTCTATTCATTCATATTTTCAAAGACTTTTTAATAGTATACAAAATTCTGTAAAACTAGCTACAAGATATTTCATGCCTCAAAATTCATATACTTTATTAAGACTAATTTATATTAAGTGTTACGATAAATCTGGAATTATTCGTTCTTTTCTGATGTATGCCTACATCAATATAAAAAGTCAGTGAAACTGGTATTTTATACCAAGAAAATTTTGTATTTATCGATATAAAAATATGCAATGCAATGTTTAACTATAAGCATGAATAACCATTTATAGTTCCAGTTTCAAGTTGGAAAAACTGACTGACTCCTTAAAAGTACCACTATAGTAGTACCTTAAACATAAAATTAATTATATGATCGGGAAAATATTAGTAAAAATATATTTAAGTTATTTTCACATATTGATTAAATTTGAAGAAATTTTTTCTTGACATAAAAGAATCAAAATCTAAATATAAGTCATCAAAATTATACGAGTATACCAGACAAAAACATCATCTAGTTTAGTTAATATTTGAGAAAGTCTTACCTAAAAAAATACGATTCATGGGAATGTTTATTTCTTAGGTAACCCCACTGTCCTCATTTGATATTCTGATAATAAGTTTGTCTCTATCTGAAGATTTTATGTTTTAATATACGTTTTAAAAATATTAGAATTCATATATATTTAGGGTTAATCTACTTGATATAGAGACCCACCACTCCCAATTGTCCCTACCCCACCTACTACCTACAACATTACACAAATAAAACAAATACGACTTGAAATCAAACCACTATGGTGGCCGCATGTTTTAAGGTGTCATTCCGCTAATAGAATAGACTGCTGCTGACGGGGGAGTTCTTGGTTTGAAAACCAGTCGAGTCTATTGAGAGCTATTTTTACCAATTAGTTTACCCTCTACCATCAAGCCAATGTGTGTACATTTCTTATAAATTCAACCACTTAAACCCTGGGACATTAGTACTATCAATAAATATGTGAAAACGTGAATTAATGGTGAATAGTTGTGACCAAAATCCAAATACAGCAAAAAACACTTAATTAAATGAGTATTAACTTAAAATACAAGCATCACAATGGGTTTTCGATGAATTATACACGTATATGAATGTTTTTTTAAATTTTATGCAATAAAATAGTTTAAAAAAAGTAAAACTAAATTCCCGCAAAAAAATGCGCATGAATGAGATTTTATAAGCATGATCTTTATAAATGTTTAAGGGCATCTAAATAGGTTGTCACAGACAAAAATAAAACTAACCAATTGCATTTTCTCAAAAATGCAAAAAGCAGCGTACATTATAAAATACGTATAATTAACCTCAGTGATTATAAAAAATCCTTAAGGGTAATTTTAAAAGATAGTCATCTATATGAGTTTTCTAAGAGATTTACAATCATCTTTAAAAAATTTACTAGTAATTGTTCAAAATTATCTTTAACTTAAGGGGGGATGGAGGGGGATGCGAGGAAAATTCAGTAAATTTCGAATTTTTAAGGCAAAACTTTTTTTTGTTAAAGTAAATAGAATACTGCTACAGTACAATCATATAATCTAGCTTTCATCACATGGTGACATAAAAATATCTTGAATGTCTATCGAGGGTGTCCTGGAATTTAAAGACAACTTTTCTCTTCATTTAAAAATTTGTTAAATAATGCCACAATGCTCATTATGGTTATTCAAGAACTGTTGATAGCAGAAAGGGGAAAAAATTAATTTCTATATGTGTACTGAAGCAATATTTTATTTTTTCTAGCCAAAAAACATTTTGAACCATAAAAATTGCAAAAACACTGGCCTTTTCTCACTATCCCTACTATCCCACCTTAAATTGTGAATGGGAAGTTTCTAATGTTTTTTAAATTATTGTAAATTTTTTATGTCTTATTTGTGTATGGGTGGATTACATGATTATTCCCATGGGTGGTGGAGGTAGGGCGTAATGTGGAACTGTACCAACAATCACGTAAAGAAAGGGAATATAGAAAAATTATTAGTTTAGCAATTTAATATCAATATCCAAGCAACATGGACTTGATAGTAGAAATTATATTTAAAGGCATCTTCTTATTTATAATTAGATAAGCCCGTTTACGTTGATAGAAATTTCGAGGAAATGGCTAAACATATTTTGACAAACAACCACTCGTCTTGGAGTGATTATAAAAGTTGCTGTTGAGTCACTGATGATCCAAGAACAAGATGCCAGTAGGTATTCCCAACACACGCTGCGAGCACACCTGGTCTAAAATACCATGGAAGAGGATACAATTAATTATTATTATTATTAGCACCGCGTCTTACTACCCGTTCGGGTTATACGCACTTAAACTAATGTGTAGTGGTAGAGAGATTATGAAATGAAAATGGAGGACCTACAGTTTAACGTGGAATCCGAACCACGGTGGAGGCCTGGCATTCCTCACATTCACAAGTTGTGATTAGTACACGTCTTGTCAGAGGTGAAGGAAGGGTTTGGCAATCAGATAAATATGTGCCAGGACCGGGAATTGAACCCCAGACCCCCAGCACATAAGTCTGACCCCTTACCCCTAGACCACCAGGTCACCGATACAATTAATATTTTCAAGATTATTCTACGATCGTGTCCTAAAAGACTGACTCAACTGTTCTCAACGCTGGAGGTGGACACACCAGTTCTATTATGTAGAAATGATTAATAAACATTATTATATTAACCAGAGAACTTAGTGTGCATTTATATTTCCCATAGACCCCTGGATTTTGGCTATGTGGTACTCTGTACTATATTGATGTAGAGATGAAGAAGAAGGCATTTTAAAGGTAGTGTACCAACATTTGCGGGAAAGAATATTGGGAAACCACTTAGGATAGACCATTCTCAGTACACTCGAAAGGGATTCTAACCTCAACCTCCCCATCTTCAACAGCCCAATCTAACACGAGAGTGACGTCTTAGACCATTTGGCCACTGAGGTAGGTATATAAACGTATAAAATTGATGGTTTTTACTCGTGCTTCACTGTCAGTAATTTCAATAAATTAAAACTCTCCATCTTTACAAGAGAATTCTGAGCTAGGGGGATTTCAATATTTCAGGGTAATTAACAAGCATACCCCAGGTGAAATAATGGGAAAAACTACGACCAACACCCAATCAATATTGTCGATAAGAATTGAACCAGTTTTCCTAAAAAAAAATCAGATATATTTCTACATTTCCTGACACTTATCGAAAGAGTGGTAACGTGGACGCAGGTTTCAGCCTCGTCTTGTCTGGTTCCCCCACAAACATGAGGTCGGAGTTTAAGTCTCAGATGGGTGTATACAAGTGTTTTCAAAAAGAATGGTTTCCCACCCTACATTTTCTTTAGATACGACCTTCTTTGTCCCTAACTTATTAGTGTAAATATGGAAATATTAATTTTCACTCAATAGGTTAAAGAGTTTTGTAACTTGAAAGACTAAATTGTATTGAAATATAGTGTGTTAAGAGACGAATGGGCTATAAGGAGGAGGATGGGTGGATAGGAGGCACGGAGGATAGGGGAGGAGACAAATATCGGGCCAAACTTAAAATTATTTTAATTAACTTATTGATAGTAAAAATTAAGATATTATTTATGAACATAACAGGTAAACAAAGGCTCGGATTCATTTTTTTTGTTACTACTTATCTTTTGGCACCGCATCCTACTACCTATTCTATTTTTACACCTATGTTATAATCACCCTAATATGTTAGGAATAAGAAAGGTTGATTTAAAGGAATTGCACCCGTGAAAATAGAAAACTATTATGAAAAACCACCTTCAGTGCAACAGACAGGTATCGAACACAGATCTCCCCTTCATCGGCATATATTATGAGATTGGCGCGTTAAACCATGCGGCCACCAAAGCTCGTTTGAAGATGTTTCTGGTGTTAGCGCCCTTAAGGAGAAACTAATCTCAAGTTTAAACGTTTACATTAGAGATATTGGGATATAGTTCTATTTAATCAGTTGAAATTATTTGACAGAAATAATAATTTAAAACTTTCCGTCTCACATCTCTAGTGGAAACTAGGGATTTTTATATACGAGCCAACATATTGTATCCACACTCTTTGAAATACAAGATGAATGGCTGCTCAGTCTTTGCAACACAAGACGAAACATCTCGCTACTTGATGAAAGGAAGAATGATATCTGACTTGGAAGTGTTCAGTCTGACGCGCCACCTCGGTACCGGCCGATAAGCCTCGGCTACACTCGAGTTTTATGTCACCACCTACAGCTAACGCCCAATACTCAAACAAAAAAAAAAAGGGATGATATGTTCGCCTGAGTGAAAACAGACCTCTTAAGACTGTATTAGGGATAAGAACATGGAGTGGGGTATATGGTTCACATAACTAATGTTAAAAGTAGTCTTAATTTTATATTTTACATCACGTCATACTAATTACTCTGGTAAGGTAGAGAATGAGGAAGGTACAATTCAGAGGAGACGTGCTGTACCTGAGCGGTAAACCATTAAAAACACTCAGTACATCCATAAAAGTATTCTAACCCCTTTCATCCTGTCAATGGCAAACGAGAATACTTTATTTGAGCATGACATTTAGTACACACTCTCACCGATGCGTATAGTTTTAATGACGTTTACAAAAAATGCTATTTTTTTATTAAATAAAACATTGAAATTATTATTACAAGGAACTTACATTCTTTAACAAAGGATGTGCTATGAACGTGACAGGAAAGATATTTACTGTACTGGAAGATAACCTTCCATGAGAAAGTTAGTGAATTGTTTATTACACTGTTATTTTGCTTACGCTTGGAAAATTGTATAGTTATGGAACTACAATTATGTAAGCTATCTGGTTTTATTAGACTATCCTTTCAAAGAAGATGATTTCCGCAAATAGACTAGTGTTTTGTTAACGTTTATACGTGGTCGTTTAGAGATTACTATCTGTGTCGTATATGTTACTAGGTTGTAAAATTCCTTAAGGTTAAAGTTATATTGTCTCAAATAATAGTTCTCAAATTTTACTTTAGAATCAAATTTACAGCTTTAGTGCTGTTTCCAAGTCTATCATGGTATTTAGAACAATCTCTATGTTTAATAAATGCACATGCATGAATACAGATGATTGATAGAGTAATAATATTAAATAATGTATCAATTAGTCTAAATTTTAAATAAAAATTATAGGTTTTTGAAAAACATTTGAATTGTTGAATAAAGAACGTTTATTATTTATAAATAAAATTCAATTTTTAATGAAATCAGGTTGTACAATTTGTATTAAATAACAAGAAAGACATAAATGTGTAATAAATATAATATATATGCACAATATTTTATTTATATTTGAAATAAATTTTTAATATTAATTACAAGTTATGATACTTTATAGTTATGAATGTCTTGAAATTATAACACATATCTAAAAATTTTAGTACATATTAAAATTGTAGACATTTGAGAACTATGTTTTTAAAAAACAAAGGATGATGTTATCATGCATATTTCGTATTTCTGTATTATTTCGAGAATTGACAGAACAAGTTATAACATTGGAAAAAATATAGCAATTGAATTTCTTTCCTATCTGTATTTCCCTGTTCCTTGGTTATTGCTAAAAGTGCTACAATGTTATTTATACGACATGTTTCGATGCTACAACAGCATCAACCTCAGGTCAGATATTAAAATTATGTAATTGAATATTCCCTGTTGTGTGATTGAGAAAACTCCTTAAGGTTCCTTAAGATTGAAGTTATATTTTCACTTTTAATAGCTCTAAAAGTGCTGTTTATGAGTTTATAAAGGTATTTAGAGCAATCTCTATGTTTAATAAATGCACTTAAATGAATACAGCTGACTGATAAATTAGTAATAATATTCAATCATGTATCAATTAGTCTAATTTTTAAATAATAATTATAAGATTTTGAAACCAGTTGAATTGTTTGGTAAGGTACGTTTAATATTTATAAATAAAATTCAATTTTTAGTGAAACTAGGTTGTACTATTTGTATTATATTAACATGAAGGGCATAAATGTGTAATGTAATATAATATAATATAATATAATATATATGCACAATATTTCATTGTATTTTAAACAAATTGATAATATTAATTACAAGTTATGATACTTTATAGTTATTAATATCTTGAAATTACTCCTTAATCACACAACAGGGAATACACAATTACATAATTTTAATATCTGACCTGAGGTTGATGCTGTTGTAGCATCGAAACATATCATATAAATAACATTGCAGCACTTTTAGCAGTAACCAAGGAACAGGGAAATACAGATAGGAAAGAAATTCAATTGCTATATTTTTTCCAATGTTATAACTTGTTCTGTCAATTCTCAAAATAATACAGAAATACGAAATATGCATGATAACATCATCCTTTGATTTTAAAAACATAGTTCTCAAATGTCTACAATTTGAATATGTACTGAATTTTTAGATGTTTGTTATAATTTCAAGACATTCATAACTATAAAGACATTCATAACTATAAAGTATCATAATTTGTAATTAATATTACCAATTTATTTCAAATATAAATCAAATATTGTTCATATATGTTATATTATATTACATATTCATATCTTTAATGTTAATTTAATACATCTTGTACAAACTAATTTCACTTAAAATTTAATTTTATTTATAAATAATTATAATAATACATTTTTGTTTTGGTTCTTAATACATTAACATTTTGTCATGCTTCATATTAATGTTTATTGAACTCATCAGATGATGCATTAAAATCATTGACGGGACTTATATAAAATCTGATGCAATGATAGTTGTTCTATTAAGGGTACCAAAACTATGTATAGAATATTGTGCCCTAAAATTCTTTC
Organism: Timema genevievae; assembly: GCA_902155825.1. NCBI lineage: Eukaryota > Metazoa > Arthropoda > Insecta > Phasmatodea > Timematidae > Timema > Timema genevievae. Next base: position 31,044 of record CABFWO010004132.1, on the reverse strand, counting down.
TAATACATTAATCGTATGCCTCAACTGCAATGGACAAATAAATATATTATGTATTATATTTAATACTGTTTAGTTAATCAAGACATTTGTACATATTAATGCACAGTACAATTTTTCATCACTTTATATAGTGCTCCATAAACTTGGAAATCATTTAATAACAATTAATAACGAGGCTCCAATTTCAGTTAAAGGACGGTTCCAGCTTTTAAATAGTCTGATAATTGCTTGTCATATATGTGCCTTCAAATAGTCAACTCAAAAGTTTGTGCAGAGCCGATCCAAATCAGACTTACCTTTGAGCACGGCTGGTCACAAATGCTCAATTTCAATCTCAAGTAGCTGTCAAATGTATACCGATGCTGAGTCGGACTTGTCTTGGCTCTCAACACACATACGATGTACAGTAGCCCCATGACTTCTTTGGTGCTGACTGACAGCTCACAGCTGAAATCTGATGGCTTTAAAAAGTTACCAGACCAAATTATGTATCCCTACGCCAAGCCATATGATCTGCAAAAACATGTGTTTAGCAGCTGTCACTTCTGACAGTCAAAATTTAGGTATATACCTAAATGTTGACTGTCAGAAGTATGCTGTGAGCTGTCAGTCAACACCAAAGAAGTCACGGGGCTACTGTAGTAAGTTATAAATTTTTAAACAGATGTCACTCTCATCTTAGTAGAAAGGATTGACAGTGCTTTTATTGGGCCGGGACCCTTGTTATCTTAAAGAGGCGTCACTATCATATTGATTGGGAGTCATCTTTACAAATGATCAACGGATTCAAACCATTGATCCTGATTCTCTGTCGAGCCAACGCTATTGCTCAGCTCTTCCAAAGAACAATCCAATTTCATAATAATCTTGCTCACACGAGCTATATTTGATGGTTCTTAAGAATTTGACTCAAGTGTGTGGACTCATATTTAAATATAAGTCTGTAACTTTAGATTTGAGAATAAACGTTGTGTGCTTGTACTATTTAACCTAACAGATATGTTGATGGACCAAATTAATCTCTATAATGCTAGTCCGTCCAATTTTTTTCAAATCTCCTCTACTATGATAGTTTTTGGAAGTTTTCAATTATTTTTGGTAAAGGGTGGATGCTCTCTTTTAGAACGAGTCAACATTGAAGTGTATTTATTCTTAAGAAAAACCTTAAAATATTAGTGAATTTAATAAGAAAAACCTGTGTGAATTAGTTTTCGATGTTATTTGTGGTACTGTAATTGAACTTTAATCATTCCATAAAATGTGTATATACCAATGACTTTTTTAAATTGATTTGTTGTTATTCATATAAAATAACAAACACAACTAAATAGTGGATTATTCTAAGTTAATAAGTTCCTAATTTTGTTAAAAGATATTTTTAAACGTTGTTACTTATAGTTTTTTTTATTATAGCTCTAGTCAGTGAAAATCCTCTTTATAACACTAAAAATAACGTGCGGAACATTATATTATGTTACTTAATGCTTTAGGCATGATGGATAAATAAAATAACGCTATCTAGCTTAAAATCCGAACGATTAAAATAATAATCATATTTGTAATATTAGTCAATTTACATTTTAAACACATTTAAAATATTTCAACAAATTTAACACACAAAATCTACTGTATAATACACATTGCACCTCATGTTCAAACAGATAGATATTTCAGATAATAATGTTAATAATGTTTTATATAGATTAGTTCTTGATGGATAGCCCCTTCATGCACCCATCAATGTGTCTTGTTATAGTGTTTAGTAAGAAAAATTTACTTAGCTAAGCATTTTAGTTTCTTTATTATTTCAACATTTATATTTAAATTATTAGTCTGACCTCCTATTACCCTCAACATATTTAAACAAAAATGTTTTGCCTTCTTAAAATCTCCTCAACGTCCTCCTCATTTTTCTGCTAACCAAGATAAAAACATAAAGATAAGGGAATATTAAATAGATATGAAAAGCCATGCAGAGGAATAAAATATGAGATTAACGACAAAGCGATAAAATTGGTCTTTAGGGTAGAATGGAATAAAGTGGCGAAAAAGGGGAGGATTCCAGGTGTTTTATGCTCGAAGTAGGCTGCTACTATTATTACCAATATTACTATTTTAGTATACTAAATATTACGATCCACCCGGACTATTTGCATATTTACACTAATGGAATATGGATTACTAATTTTAAAAATTTTGAAATTATACCCTCATTTATGAGTAGAAATAATGTAAGAACAATTTAGGAAAAATCGTTTCAGTACACAACCTTAAATACTACTAAAACAGTAGCTATTTTGCAATGTATGAGTATATGACAGTGTTCGACATCTCTTGAACTGAGCTTCATCATGTTATTCACGACACGGCAGCTATACGACCCAAGCTATGAATGTTCCCTGGAGAGCTGTACAGGATTATTTTCAACCCCCTACCCTTTCTACAAGGGTGGGTAGTAGTGTGTGAAAAGGGACGCATAGTAAAACACTGGTATTCCACACATATATTCCGGGCTTATATTGTGTTTTCATGAGTGTTAAAAAAAACCTTTCACAACAATATCAAAATATGTTTTACCGCCTCTGTGGTCTAGTGGTGAGAGTTCCTGGATACGGATCCAGAGGTCCCGTGTTTTATCCCCGGCACAACCTGGGGAGGATGAATGAGGAGTTACTCGAATAAAATGTAGAGTCTCTGGTCTAGAAAACTGAGTTTAATGGCTAGAGTGTTTGTTGTGCTGAATACATGACAACCTTCATATGCAGAAGTAGTTAAAAACATTGCCATCTGATGACAGCTGCTCGGTTGGTATAGCTTGATTGTGTGCTGAATTCTTGGAGATTTTTTTCTATAAATTCTAGCTTTTTCTCTTATCTTCGCTCACGTTAAAGTCAGTTCTTAAAACATGTACAGTATATTAAAACAATACCGTTTCTAATCTAAGTGTTTCTAATTTCTTGTACATATGAGAAATAACGCAAAATATTTGGTTGAAATTACAATGATGAAAATATGGTGTTCATAAATACGTTTCTTCATATTAAAATAATTCACTGTTGTTTAATAATTATTTAAATTTTTAAATTATTTTACTTTATTTTTTAACGTTAGGAGCAAGCATTCACAGGCTGCTTCTAAAACTATCACGGGAACACACCTCATTTGTCCACGTGAGTAAGAATGGCCAAGGAGATCAACGCCCTTCAGGACTTGTCATTGTGCTGTGTTGATTGTCATTCTATGATAGGAAGTTGCACACATATACACTGGCAGGGGAAGGCTAATAGAATCATGGGTATTTTAAGTATTTAAGATCCAGTCTCCCATTGTGTAACCTGTCATGACAATCGCCTCTCGGATAGAGTTTCGCACACTGTTTGCCTGTAAATAAGACCCATTAAACAATTTAGGTGGGTTCAAATCTATTAAAAGAAGAAAGGATGGTTTGCTAAAATTTTAATTTAAGAGCGTGGATGAATAAACTTAATGGACTAAGGGTAAACCGTTCTCACTAAACTCTTAGGTAACTTAAACGAGCACGGCATGCATGCTCAAGAACCCAGCCATAATGAAAAGATTTCAAGGCAACAAATAAAGAAGTCAGATCACCAGGGATCTTTATTTGACCTACACTCAAAAGCCCAGCCCAAGTATTCAGACCTAGCTATCTGAACAAATAGAAATACATATAATTTGGCAATAGACATTGAGGGAGATAGGGGTTTGCTAAACTTGAAATTAAACTAATAACATGAAATCAGTAATGGCCTTAAAGCCTATATATTTTCAGAGAATAGGATAAATTTCATAAGGAATCACAATAAAATTTTATGAAGTTGCGTACCATGCTCAATAATAATTTAAGTTATTAAAAATTCAAAATAATATTCATATAAAGTGATCAAATCGCATTTATCTAATTAGTACATATTTATATCGTTAGATAACGTTATCAATCCAAATGTAAACATATAAAATTAAAGTGATCTACACACAATATTATAGGCTAAAATAAATACAAACTATCACCCACATCTATGGGTTAAGCCTTTTAAAAGATAACTCTGAAAGAATCATAATAAGCCCGTCTTGAAAGTGTAAACTTCTAACATATCCATAATTATTGAACATATTTTAATAATGAACTTAGTAAAGTTTTGCTCATAACAATACTCCTGGATCTATTGTTGATCATAGACAAAATTATTCCCAATTAATAATCCGTGAAGCATAATAACTAAAACATGAAACTAATCAAGTTATTTCTACTATATCAGCTTGGATAGCTGTATATTCCTAACATTTTAAAAATACCTACAGTATATGTTTAACGATACTAAACATCCCAAGTTACTCTTGAACTAACTACAACATTTAATATAAAGGCAAAGAATTATAATGTGAGATAGTATTCAAAGGTATGAATAAATAATATATAATTGAAAACAAGTCATCCGAACTCGGATCCAAAATGGTTTAATACAATGTTACGTTGGTTTCCAAAACAAGCCTAATAGAAGTTAAATAGAAAAAAAAAAAGAAAATACGTCAAAATAATAACAAAGTTTAAGCAATACATTATTTCTACTGAATTTAAGCTACCTGGTTTTCCATAAAAAAATATAAAAAATCCTCTCCAAAATTATGAACACTTACATGATAACGCAACTTGTTCCTAATTCCTTTCGGCATCAAATAGTTAAGTTATATCTGGGTACTAGCTTATATCTCAGTTTGAACAGCGGGGTAAATAGGTAGGGGAGAAATCACGTGACCAATGAAGTCATTTACAGCAAGTCAGAAATTCCCCTCTCACCGACGCCTGCGCACAGCGTCAGAAGGATAACCATAAGGAGGTAGGGAGGCACACGTGATTACACTTCTTGCTCTGTTCCCCAAGCTTGGCGCCTACGCAGCGTCTAAAACTTGGTGGGAACTGTATAAGCGCACGGGGATCCCATACCACTCGGTGATTTAGTTACTGTTTTCTTTTTGAACTCGGCCAATGAACAGTATTCCGTGACGACGTGCGGGGAGAGTCCTTTGTTAGAGTGCTGACTTCCCAGTAAAATGGGGTTCGCTGTTCGATGCTGTTCAATCTTTTAATGTGGCGGAGGTGGGGGCTATGTATTTGGTATCCACGGTATATGGGCATAAGAAATTAGAAAGGGTAATGCCTAAAGATATGTAAGTGGGGATGGCGCTTTAAACTAGTCCAAAGTACAGTCATTAATTTTACTAGTCAATTCATGGTTTCATCTATAATAGCCTATTCCTGGAAACACGAAATAGGCTTGTTTTCAAAAGACATGCATTGGGTTAAATAAACTGGACTAATTCCTGGATATCCCTCACCACAACGAATATCTTGTAACGATTCAAGGATACCTTACTTTAGTGCTCTGTGAAGACTACATTGCCGAATTTCAGCCATATCTCAATAATTAGGTCTAGTTTTGGCCTTCACATAGGTGGATGCGCATGTTGGTTGACAGTGAAAGTTTGATAATGTCTTGGTATATCTAGGATCTTTTCAGGCAGGCGTTGACCTTTTCAACTCTAGTGAGTCAGAATGACCCATAGAGATTGTTGAAAGTATCTTGCAAAACAATATGGTGATGCCTTCTATGAGCAAATGATTGATCCTGAAATCTCCCATTGATCTATATGGCTTTTCAATTGAGTTCTTACACGACATGGTATTCTCATTCCTTAATATAAAGTACACCTTTTGTAGTAATATTAATGTGAAACGTTATTAATATGTGTATATGCTGCACACGGCAAATTGGTAGTGAGTGGAAAGGGAAATAAAATGTGGCATTCTATGTTCTGCTTCCTTCTAACAAACTATTGGCTTTACACGAAGAAGCTACTCTAAAGGTAACATATCCCTAAGACATGAGCTTAGCCAAGAATACCTACTTTTAAAAGTATTTCCCTTACCTTTAGGCATATCTTTAAATAACACTTTACGATCCCGAATACTTGTGAAACTAGGTGTCACAAGTACATCTTCCACTCCTCCCTTGTCGACCGTCAGTCCCGGTGCAGTTCGGGCGCAGTTCTTTGCACAGCTAGGGTTTGTTCACGGACTGCCCACGTGATTATAAACTGGAGGTAGGGTTGTGGGATCAGGGACTTGCATATGGATTACGGAGCGAAAAGGTAGCTTGACCACATCAATGTAAAAGTGAGATCAGAACAAAGGACATCCTGGCCTTATATTATTGTGGAGAGTAAATACTTAGGACCCAGCATAGAGACGTTTTTGGTATCATTGATGAATCCCTCCAGGATGATGTCCATGGACTTTGGGGCAAAATCAGGTTCATTATGGGCGTGCCCACACTTATACCATGGTGGCCCATATGAAACACCCCAGGCTTGGAAGGGATAAAGACATTCGGGACTTGATGAAAAGAGACTCTATAAGGAATTTAACATTCTATAATAACTTTATATACACAGTAAGTTGTTTTGTCTTTTGTTTACTGTAAGTGGTTTTGTCCTTAATAGAGACTTGTCTTTATTCAAAGTTTGTAATAGAAATGTCTGATCGTGTGCATTCTCAATTAATAACACACTGTGCTATTCGGAAATAGGATATATACCTAGCAGGGGAAATCACCCTTGATTTCTCATCATGATTCCTAAACAGAAACAACTTGCTTTTGGCAATGAAATTTTTTAATTTTTCCAGGAAAATAAGAAGCAACCACATTGTGTGTCAGCGTCTTCACCAAAGTATCTTCAGAGCACAATTTGGAGAATATTGTCATTGGGGTGTCGCATGGGCTGTTAGTGACGTCCATGACATTACATTTAGTAAAATATACATATTGTTTATTTTCTAAATGTACAGCTAAATCCTTAGCACTCTAAATAGTCCTAAATAAAATTTTTCCTCCTCATTAGTACAGTTAATATTAAATGTCTCTTGATCACTTATTTTATTGATTTATTTACATGCATATAAACGGATTCGATGAAACTGCACAGCTCTACATTAATTTGCAAATCGAACAGTCTCAACAGAACGGGGCTATGTGGGAACACCCAACATTATATATCTCCAGCATTCAAGAACGTATAGTGGATGCTTAGTAGACCGATAGGGTGGTCCCGACACACTATCGCTCCACCTTTTAATCTATGATGACGCAAGCAAATCCACGCTAGTGTCAACAAAGCATCCACTTAGTAAAGTTCTTGGATACGGTCCTATGAGTCTGATTGACTCCCTGGATAAGAATAAAATATGGGGCTTAATGTAGAGTCGATATATAGTATGCCAATACTTTACTTGACCTGAACCAAATCAAAATAATGCCTTGATGTATTTCCATATAAATTCTAAATATCAAGTTTTAATTAAATCTATCAACCATTTCAGTTGTAGCCTCAGGGAAAGACATGGATTGTTGAATTACCTACTTTTTTTGGCTTGAGGGCTATGAAATATAAAATTCATCATAATCTCAAGGTTTAAAATATCTATAGTCACATTACTTTCACTATTTGAGAAATGCATCTTATTGAAGTTAGAAAATATTGAGTGGAATAGTCTAAATTATTTCTGAGTGACTTTAGACTTCTTAAGGAAGTTTAGTTTACCACTAAATACTTCAGTGGCTGCATGGTCTAAGGCGCTACTCTAAAAATAGACCAGACTGCCTAAGATGGTGTTCAATCTCAGTCAGGTGAAATGGGGCTGGTTTTTCCTAATTAATTATTCACCCACTCTACATGCAAGTGCAAGTGAACTTCCTTTAAATTAAACATTCCTAATCCCTAACAAATAAGTGTCATTAGTACATAGGCCAATAATCCAAATGATAAATAAGAGGTGGTGCTAAAAATGTAGATCCTCTAAAACAAACGAAATTTTTGAGAATTCTGCAAGATGCATTTTTCCTTTTGGTGTATATTAATTTGTTTAATATGGCTCGTCAAATGAAAGTGAATCTTACACTGATCTTAAATTATAATTATTTTGAGAGGTATTTTATATTTTTAGTACAGCTTCTTACTACCTGATCAGGTTATACGCATATGCACTAATTACATTAATCTATTTATTTACCACCGCGTCTTACTAACCGTTTGGGTTATAAGATTAGTTACATTAATGATATCGGAATGAGGAAGATTGAATTTATATAGAGTGTATCCACATTTGCATGGAAGGAAAGTCAAAAATCATTTTGGAAAACAAACCTCATTACACCCGACCAGAATTCGAACACCAATCTCCCTGTCATCAGCAGTTTATTTTAATGCAAGAGTGATGCCTTAGATCATGCGGCTACCAAAGAAGGTTTAATAAGGCCGGCTCTAGAGAATTTGGGCTCATATGGGATCTTCCTATAATTGAGTGCAGTTAAAGAGCAAGCTTGATATGTATGCATGTGTGTCAAACATGACTGTAACCTACAGAACATTTCAAAAAACCTCCTTATGGAAGGCGAATGCTGTCCCAATGGTATTCGATCGAGATTTGAAACCCAAACTCTCTGTTCACAGTAATCCCTAGGGCCCGCTGCCCACGAGCGACGTGCTTCATCTTTGCAGTCACGTCCTGGGACGCTGCTTCACCGCTAAAAGCAGTTCACACAAGTGACCTGCGTTAGGTGACGCTAAGTTGACGCCACGTCACAGCACCTGAAGCAGTGCACAGTATCGAATTGCGTCTATTTGGAAGCATTTCTCGGCCTCAATGTGTTTGAAGCCATGGCCATGATAAGAACACTCCAGGAGAGGAAAAAAATAGTTAAACTTATATTTGCTGTACACAACCCTAATAAACTTACATGAACTTATAAGTAATCTTTATGATATCTGCAACAATAACGTATAGGCATTTTGCCTAATATCCCGTCTCTACTCGTTATTTTATAAGTAAACAGTGGTTGTGGCATGTTTCCAGTATTTTATAAATTGTTATTGTGAATATAAATGTTAGTTAGTAATGTATATAGTTTTAAGGCACTTTTATTAAAATATCAGGATTATTCGGATAATTCAGATAACATATGATCCCAGTTAGTTCTTATAAACGAATTACCACTGTATGTAGAAAATATTTTTTTCCAATTCATAAAATTCATTAGAAAAATCAAATTCAGATGGAACTCGTCAAGTTGATCTAGCATTATGGCTTCCAGTTCATTAGTATTTGGTGGATAAAGCGTATTCCATATCTCCATCCATGCAGCTTTTTTTTTTAATTTTTTTCCTGGTGTTCTTCTAGGGACAACTTTCAAATGACAGATCAATCCCGCACCTCGTTGATAAAAAGTTATGTGTATATCTCGTCCTCCATTCTGACTCTACACTGATTACCGTCACAATGACACGCTCAGTTCGTGTGCACTGCTCTAGGTCTTCACAGGTACTGTAGGGTACTAGGTCCTCACATGTACGGTAGAGTCACCGTCGCTTTTTGCAGAAACCTGCGTCACTAGTTTTGATGCAACAATGACGCCAACTTAACGCCACACCTCACGTCCCGTGTGAGCTCCATCATTCGAATCAAAGTAATGCTGAGACGCAGCGTCACATGATGCGACTTTAAATATGACTCACGTCACTCGTGGGTACCGGGCCTTATGCTACGTTAAACCACAATACCTCCTAGTGGGTATATTTTTTCTAATAAACGGTGGTTACTTATAAAGTGTTTGTATAGTAAAGGTCAATATTTTGACCTGTGTCAATATCGATTCCATAAATGACCTCACAGGCCGTTCACGAGTACAATGCCCTTAATTGGTGTTTCGATCGTGAAACTTGTGATATATAAAGTGACAACTACTCTGTAATTATGATGGTATTAACTAACCGCTATGTGCATTACATGACTAGCACTAGTTTGGAAACTAGAACGATCATATGCTACATCTTGATTGTACAGTACGACAAACAAAAATATGTATAATAAGAAACTATTTTAATGACCTTTGACCCATTTTAGTAATTATTCCAGACAAATATCATTAACTTTACTGTGCTATTTCCATTAATTTTTTTAGTAAAAAATATATAGTAACATTACTACACAGAAGCGTTTGGATAAATTTTGCTTAGAATGAATATAAGTTTTTTTTATTTAAATAAATGGGGAATCTTTAAAAAAAATCCAAATTTGGATCAACATTTTAAATATCTATATTGCAGTGATTTAAAGGGATTAATTGGTTATAAATCTGTGTTTTTAAATAAATTTGTTCCTATAAATACTTTGAACTAAGATGTTAATCTCCACTAAATTAAAATCTCTTAGGTTTCAAGTAAAAAACTTTTCAAGTTTCTTCTTTCTTTCAATTTATTAGACACATACTTTTAACTACAAATAATTTATTTTTACTAAAAATAAGAAATAATAATACTTTAAAATTGAATATATTAATCTTGTTTTAATGTAAATAACATGAATTGAATCATTGAGCCAGCACAACATTGAAGAGACAATCCTGATGATGGTATAAAATACAGAAACATGTCAAGAGTTAAAATTCAACGACTGGTTTTTACCATCGTTTAACATCAAGGACTTTAAATTTACACTATTTCAAGGGAGAAAAAAGTATGCTCATATATTCTTAGTAATAATTATTAATTAATGATTTGATAGTCTCTTCTATTTTACTTTTTGACCATTACTTTGTATACTTATGTTTTATAATAATTGTTTATCAATATTTTTTGTGTTTATGAATCATAACTTTTAATTTACATGTCTTATTATTTAAATATTGAAAATACTGTTTCTGGCAAGCCTCAATGATACGCTTTTAATAACTACAGTGTACCAATGGGATTATATTTTTGTATTATAGTTCATCATAATAGAGTACCTATTCTACTGATTTTGATGATACTAATTTCTTTATTCTCAATTTTCAACCCTTAATCATTCCTTACAAATCATTTTATCTCATTAATTTATTTAAAAAATTGTGATTTGCATTGTATTTTAAACCTATTTTTATACTACATTTTATATTTGAATTAAGAAATACTAAGCGACGTGGGATGCACTCTGATTTCTAGATGTGAATTTTAAGTAAACAGACTTTATTTAGATACAATCCATCCACAATTTCTTGTAAGGAGATTGAAAACACTTTTATCAAACATTACCCCTCATTTTCTCCGGCTGGGATTCAAACCCAATCCTTCGCATCATAGCCAAACCAAACTATACCCTATTTATCTTAGTAAGGGTTGTCTAAAAGGCCCTCTTCCCTTTCAGAGTTCTACTAGTAGAATTTTGGTAGGAATAAAAGTCTTTGTAGACACATTTCTTACCATAAACAGGGTATTAAGGACTTTACGCGTCTTGGTCTATGTGACAACCAATGAGGGTAGCGTCATTTGATTTAATGTTGGCCATTTGGCTACTTTTTCATAATCCCGTTTCTGCTTTAATACTGACTAAATTTCTCATACTTTCATCACCTTTTTGAGACAGTTCTATTAGGGCTATTTGAAAACGGGTTTTTATGTGAATAAAGTAAGTGTTTCAACATAACAAAGCACCACCACATGTTAGAATTTATACCCGAGTTACAGTAGGTTAGTCAGGACTTATTTGGTAATATATATTTAAAGTTCTGAATCTTTTTTGGTCTTCTGAACTCTATCTATTACCTTTATTTATTTATTTATTTATTGGAATAGCATGATTGTGTACATAGATTCTCCCACTGTTAAGAAACTCTTAGGAAAATTTTACACTGCTTGTACAACCAACGATTCTCGCATATTGCTCGTGTACTGAGTAGCATTATGTGACGCACTGCCGTCCATCACGAAATACACAAAGCTAGTTTTGAACACCCAAAATAAGAATAGGTGATACTTTGTTTTAAGGAGTTTAAGAATAGACATTGCCATAGTGCTTGTTGTATAGTTTAATTCAGATAAGAAGTAAATATTTTACGGTTATAATAGTTACTATACCAATAATTTATGTTTAGTATTCAAAACTATACTGGATGTACTATGTAGTCTTTTCCTAAAAAAACTAACTATCACTTAAATTCCGGTAAATATTTCCACATGTTACTTCACTCCACGTCTAATACGTTCAAAAACCCGTTCAGGAAGTGAAACTAGGCTTACTGAAAATAGATCCAGGTTTACAGAATTTGACTCCAACGTGCTACCTGGTTTTTAAAAAAAAAGTTTTAGTACCATGCATAATTTACTGTAATTTAAATCACAGCGTTCTCTTTTCTGCTGTAAACATATAAATATAGTATAGTAAATGTTATTTAAGGGAAAAGAAAAAGTGGACTCATTAAACTTACAAGTGTTTACTTGCTAGCTAAGTTCGTTTACTAGTTAGAGCTGCCTTGGAATTGTTTCGAATACCACAGGCAACGTGACTATGTAAGGAGAGTTGTCTAGCCAACGCAGAACAACGAGTGATGCAACGCGTACTTCACATATGTGCGACTTCCCTAAACGCTATTGTAGATTGAATTCATAGTCTATTGAAAATAATCTACTGAAATAATTTTTTAGAGTTAATAATTTTTACTACCATAAATCTGGTTTGTGATTAATAGATAAAACTCATTTTGAAGTAGTATATTTGATCATTTAATTAGACTAACTATGATTAGAAGAAAGAGGTATTATTTTGTTTATAATGGTATACTATGTCTTTTAAAGTGGCTCCTTAATATTTCTATATTATCTATGTACTAAAAATCCAAGAAATATTTTGGACGAGCTAACGTTTAGTAATTCCAAGAATATTCACGTAGCCTGCTGTACGTACTCAAATAACATGGTCTGTAAAATTCTATATTTGATTAACTTTTAAAAAATACGTACTTAATTTAAAGTAAGTTTCTAACAAATTTTAGCAAGTAATAACAATAAATAAGCATTAAGAGGCTACTACTTTTTACTGGCACATTCACGTTCTTTAATAACAAAAGATTTGAATAAAATCTTGAATGCTATAGTGACCCGCCTCGGTGGCGTAGTTGGCTAACGCACTAGTCTTGTTTAGCTCGACTGCTTAGGACGGGGAGATCGAGGTTCGAATCTCGTTTGAGTGAACTGAGGGTGGTTTTCCTAAATGGTTTTCCACTCTCCCTCCACGCAAATGTGGGTTAACTTCCTCTAAATTCAACCTTCCCAATTCCTAATCCATTAGCGTAATTAGTACTTAAGCGTATAACCCGAACGGTTTGTAAGACGCTGTGCTAGATAGTAATAATAATAATAATAATAATAATGTTATAATGCATTCCTTTTAATATAAATATATACTTATCAATATGTTTAAGTTATTAACACACAATAAGGGACATCAACACGATGATCTACATTATACATTATTAGATATGTAGTGTCTAAAGAATTAAGCTAGCTTTCGTGTCTTATGAATAATAATTATTTGACACCATCGGGATTCAAAATAACTTTCCTTAACGAAGTTTATATAAATAAAAATGCTTGCGAAATCATTCGGGTGGGCTGAGGCCACCTAGCAGAAAATGTTTAATATTTTTTATAAATAACATTCAACCTTAGCTTCAATAACATGAACCTGTCCGCACTTTTGAGTATACGGTCTAAGTCGCCAGTTTTGTCATGAATGGTTATCTGATGATGGATAGGTAGGGGATGAAATACCGGCAGGGCTTACTTTGGTGTTTTTTTGCATAAATGGTTCACCCCAATCGATCCATGAAAACGAGGGTACAGTTAATCTAAAAAATTACCATCCTCATCTCAACCCTCATTAGCATAAAAATTAGTCAAAATTCAGGTAAATAATTAAAATAAATTGCGAAATCTATGTATTTTTATTAATGTGAAAAGGGTGAATTTTAAGAAATGATGATAAATAACATTGAGATTCCGGCTTTCTTCCAGGCAGCGTGTAAGTATTGAAATTCATCCTCTAATATGATTGTCAGGCGTGTTAACCACTACCCCAAGGCTTTATAGTCCCTCCCCTAACAGCTTTCCATCTTTGTCATTTGATGAAGAATATACGATCTCAAATATGTATTGGCTCACTTGTGATAAATCACGCAGTGACGTATTTTCTGATATTTCTCGTGGGGAAGCGGAGGAAGGGGGAATTTATAGAAGTTTAATTATTTTCAGGGATGGAAAAACTTGGCACTACTGACATTTGTTTGAAAACTAATGATCTCGAACTACAGATTTATTAAGCGTATATTTGGTATTTGGATTGCTGAATCTTTAATATATATTGTACTTCATAATAGCGATTGACTTCATGATTTTTATCTGTTTAATTTAAGTAAGTTTGTTTGAAGAAAGTACATTCACATTATCTAAGAGAGAGGCAGAGGAAACTGCACAGCTAAACATCATGTGGAAAAATATCCCCAGTATATTTAGCTGAGATTCTTATCTGTAATGTGATATGGAAGGACATTTGAGAAAAGGCGAGGGTTTTTACAGTTTTATGGCAAATATATTTTTGGTAAAAATAAATAAAATACTGTTCCAGTACAAACAGAGAGCTAATACGTGATTAATAGGTTTAAACCATATCTGAATCACATTTCCTAAGTTACCTAGCCCATGCCAGAAATATTCAAACTAAAAATCTACAGAAATTTTATAAATCGTATATATATATATATATATATATATATATTTCCATAATTTTAAGTGTTTACGTCCATGGCTTCAGCGCCACAAGGGAGCTATACCGACCAAGCAGCCGCCACATTTCTGCGAAGATAGTGCCAAAAATTGTGGATAGATGGTGTCATATAGTCAGCACATTCAACCCTACTTCCGTTAATCTCAGTTTTATAGACAGGAGCCATTACTTATTCATTCAAATAATTCCTCAAATGTCCTCATGAATTTGAATTGACCACGTTTCAGATACACTGCATTAAAAAAAATTGCTGGGGTTAGATCCCTGGACCTCTGAATATGTAGCCTGAACTTATGACCATTAAAACACAGGGACGGTTATTTTTACGCCTTATACGGACTTTATTGTTAAAATATTATTTAACTGAATTAAAAACTTTTTAAATAAGTTAGAGTATCCTAAATTTTTAATTTAATAGAACAAAAACTTCTAGGCTTTCTTTGTTAGTTTCAAGATTCAAGACTACTTTTAACAACACACCTTAAAGAAGTGTACTAACATTTCGTTTGGTCAATGGACACCCATGATGCCTTACAGGTCTGAAGTAATGATATATCTATCTATACCCGTGATGACTCACCAGTTTTTATCAGCCCTAAGGCAACATATTACTCTCGTAATGTTCATGTACGAGTAATATACTCATGTTATAAGGGTGAGGCAGGTGGAGGTTTAAGGATTTCTAAGGGTTGGAGGGGTCATAACATGGTTCTATGCTTGATGTGTTCACTTCAACAACACTATTCAGTATAAATATTACTCACAGAAATTTTGAGAAGAACTTTAACGGTTATATTTTATTCCTAAAAATAGAATTTATTATTTACTACAACTTACATTTTTGTATTAACCGTCAATTATTATTGAAATTGACTAATAGCTTTTCCGTGTTATTTAAAATGCACATGTGCCCTTTTTAGGATTTTGACGTAATGTTTATGAGTGAACAATTTCTTCATAAATAAAAATAAATTATAAAACGATCGATATAATGTTTAAATCATAATTTTTTTGCCAACAAATTATTTGTATTTAAATAGAGCTAGTATAATCTTTAACAGGTTTGTAATATTACATTAAAAATTTGTATCTACAAATTTGTTAGATTCGTATTGATTCATTTATTAGTTTAAAAGAGCTAAATACCCTTTTAGTCTTCTTTAAATAAATAAATAGTTATTAGATCATTTTAAAACTACTTTAGCTACTGTCGCATTGTTGTTGAATTGAAAAATATACGTATAATATTTCTGAATTGGAAAGAACGTCTAAATGATAAAATGAAATACCTCATTATTTAAATGTACTAATATAAATTTAAAAATATATATATACATATATATGTGTGTAAAATGTAACAAAATAAACAGTAATAAGATGCTGTCAATAAATTCGACATATCTACGTATATATATACATATACATACAAATATATATTATATATATACATTCATATAGATATATACGTATATATATATATGTATTTTAGTGACAAAAACAATGATTGTATAACATATATATATTATTTATTGACTAGCTGACTAATCTAAATAGCCGGGACTACAATAATAACGGAACCTATGGATATTTAATGTTAATTAGAACATCTGCGCTCGCTGTGTTATTAGGGTGCTGCGATTCAGGACAATAATACATTTTTTCCTTTGATAGTAGACAGCCTTAACAGTTATGACTGTAACTTTAGCGATACTAGCTAATGCTACATAGTTACTACCCACCCCAAATAAACCAATACATATAGACATCCTGTAATAGTAACACTAGCAAGACTAGCTAGTTTAATTGAATACTAACCACTCCGAATAATGCCAATAATCAGAGATATTCTGCAATATGAAATATCACAAACTTACTATGTCTAACATATGTGCTTTACTCACTCATTGTATATTCTGGATTAGCACGAGTTCCATGACCAACCTGTTCACACCAAATTCTAAAATTAAGAGAAGTTCTTACAAGCTATGAATGATGCAGCAACAAGATGTTCCAATAGAGGGATCCAAAAATGCTCTGATTGGTCCGGCTGGGCTACAAATGGGCCATTCATAATCTTGAGTTGCAACTAACTGTATGGTGGACGTGACACTATGGACTTAGCTAAAGTCAACAGCCAACTCACCATGTGTCCGGCGTACGTGACTTGGGAACTATCCAAGTTGAACTACAACTAACCAAGTGCCTGGTTTATGTAACGCGATGGATTATACAGCCAACTTACCATGTGTCTGACGTACGTATAGAGCCAGGCTAGGCAGCTGCTAACAAGAAGGTACCATTAGCAACGTATTAGCCGTGTGGCGTTGTAATTTTAATATAAAACACTCCCAGCTCTTTACCCATAAGCTAGACCTATATAACGAGGGAACTCAGTAAATATGGTGGAGTATTACATCCGACACTTCCACGAGATTCCCTGTTCTGGACTTGGAAATAACCAGCTAGTATAGTTAGCTATTATATCCAACGAGAAGTCCTGGTCTGGAGTTGGACATAGTCGACCCTGGATGGCAATATATAAACTTTATATATCTTATTGGTTATTTAAAATTTAAACGACCTTTAATGGATTTGTGTGTTTTGAACCCTTAAATTGATTATGTGATTGAAATTGTTCAGTTTAGGCGTCTGTAATTTTTCACTAGTAGATTTATTTTTGAAAGTAAATTTGTTTATGAAACACTTAATGTTTCCTTTTGCCGCTTGGGTGTTAGTCTCTTTAAAAAATTTAGAGATGTTAATAGGTAGCCACATTTTGATTATTTTTCTAGCTTGGAATATTTAGTTTAAATATAAATTTTTATTGCTCTTGTGGTTACCAATAATTTTTAAACTCTATAATTTTATAATGTTTCTTTTAAAGGTAATTTATTGTAGACATATTTACGTTGAAGAAAATATTAATGTAATTGATTTTTGTTGGTTTATAAGTTTTTAACTTTAACATTTACCGATTCACTTAGTGAGAAATTACAAGTATAGTTTTGTTTTCTATGATGATGTTAAATATTAACAAGATGGAATTTGGTCGATTAATACGAAAGTGACAATGGTAATAGTCCCACAAAAGTTTGAATTATGTCAGGAAGTCAAACCTTTGCGCTGGTTATTTGTATCAGAATTGATATGTAAACTTAAATTTGTTTTTTTTCTGAATTCATAATGCTGATTCAAGCGCGTTGATAGCCGTTTAAAAGAGGCTATTTAAGCTCTTTGTTACTGTAATAAGGTTTCAAAGGTTTAATGGTTTAAATTACTTAATAAATATCAGATTTGATATATAATTTAAAATTAATCTTAAAATTTAAATTTTCTTAAACTGGATCCACAATGGTGGTTCAGGCACGTTTAAAAGATGCTCTTTAAGCTCTTTAATATAATGTTAAAAATTTTATTATTTAATGATTCTCTTCCAGACTAATTCAAATAAATGAATAATTTACTTTGAGATAGTGAAATATACTCTCAAATGTACTGCACAAGTGCAGTCTCTGCTATATTTATTTGTTTTTCAACACACTTCAGTTTGACTTTTAAGGTCATGTAATTTTTGTTTACCTCTGTTGTTTACCTTGAATAAATAATTCTAATTTATTATTAAACTTGCAAATTTCCTAATTTTTACTATAATAATTTCCTTGGATTCCGTCCATCCTCTTTTAGTCTATTGTGGCCGTGGCTATAAGAAGAAGTGGCCGGTACATGACCAACCAAAAATAATATATCTTTAAAAAACATAATCTGGTTCAAGAAAAACATGTATTAAGGAAACAATAATATGAAATAAAAGAATATATTTTAAGCTTGGTTGATTCTGATTAATGTAATTTAGTTTTGTGAATTAATTTATCCTGCCTGTGATTCATTATTTAAATTTAATTCTAAAGTAAAAATTATTTAAATTTAAACAAATATTTAGGTGACATAATAAAATACAATGTATCTAAAATATTTTCAGTTTGCAATATCTATAAGTAGAACTAATAAAGGAAATAAATTTGGTGTACCAAGAACTAAATTTTTTATTTGATTTATTTAAACTAAATACCTTTCTTGAATAGAAATTTAATATTATGGGCTTTGTTAACCATAAAATGTTAATTATTCTAAAAGGATTGACAAAATTAGAAGTAGTGAAGTAATTAAAAGAATTTGATTTTTAAAATCAAATAAGTCTGTTGTCAATATCAGGGAAAAATCATAAATGAAAATAGTTCGATACCAGTAGAATTAATTAAAATTGCTCGCTTTGATGGATGTTTTAATTTGGAGAGGATAATCCTTAGAAGGAAAAAATCGGATCTCTCTCATCCATTTAAATGTCCATTTTAAAATTGTCTGAAAAAACAAGGAAATTTAAAAATCTTCTTATCAGTGAAGATATTCTAGAACTTTTCCTATAAACACCCATAATTCCTCATTGGAACTGTTGGCTAACTTTTGAAATAATATGTTGCAACCTAGGCCACAACTTTCAATGTTATTCTTCCAATAGAAAATCCATCGACGTAGATATGTCAGGGTCAAAATGAGGCCGAAAATAGAAGCTTCGATCTTTTTCAAAATTATTTCATCTTCCTTGATTCTTATAACAATTTTAAAAAAAATGTTAGGGATGGATGAAAACAATAATGTGAAAATAGCCAGGTACTGAAACTGGTCTTTAAAGCTGATATAGAATAAAATAAATAATAATAATAATAATAATATAGAAAATAAACTTTAGAATGTGTAGAGACAGGATAAGATCAATAAAATTCTTTAACCATGTCATATTCAAAGAATCCACCAAAACCTTGTTTTTAATTATTAGATATTAATAAATAATTGGAGGAATTTTTTTTATTTATTACAGTATATATATATATATATAAATACACATTATATATCTACACTGTATATATACATATATATATATACACTGTATGTGTACCTATAAATACACTTATAAATATATGTATAGTATATAAACATATATATAAACATATATACTATACACTTTATAAATATATGTATAGTATATAAACATATATACTATACATATATTTATAAAGTGTATTTATATGTACACATACAGTGTATATATGTATATATAATGTGTATTTATATATATACTGTAAGAAATAAAAAAAATTCCACCGATTATTTAAACATAAATACTATACATATACTATATATATTGTTAAAATGTATAAGAAAATATTGAAGTGCTGCCAATAGATTTGAAACCCTATATAATTGTTTCAAAACCTTTATAGCAAGTACTTACACGATTTATGCACAGTGCGTGCAAAACTACTCCGGAACATAGCAGGCCAACTAATATCACGGTATTCGACGATAAATCTTAGGGCCATCCATTGTTCGTCTATTGCATGCGGCCAGTTAAACCGTTATTAATGTGCTAATTGGTCTTCCCCGAGAATTTTTAAAAATAAAACGTACTTAGTAGAATCACCCTCCCACGTAACCCCTACACATACCATTGTGTTATATAGGGTAGTTGGCAAACTTTGATAAATGATTACTCTCATTTACTACTTAATTGTGATTTATCATATAGAAGAGTAAGGTAAGGTATTCACAGTAATGAGAATTTCACTACCAAAATTGGATGTATTTACTGATTCAGTTACTTATGCTGATGTTTACCTCAGTGGTATTGGAGTAAAGTGCTCGCCCGATGTTCGTGGGTTCAAACCCAGCTTGGGTCGACGGATTTTTCTTGAGCGATAAAATTCCGTAGCACAGCTTCCTTATAGGGAAAGTTGATCCATCGGTTCTATGTCGAGTGTGGCATGTAAAAGATCCTTGGAAGTTATGCGAAAATACCTTTCCAGGCAAATTTGGTTGGCCCTTTCACTCTCGCTCATAGAAATTCTCGTGTTTTAATATAATCATTCGGTTTAGAAAGTGAAAGTTAAAACCGCAAAATAAATTATAAAGCTCTTTCAGATTGATTTTAGTTCTTGGCTTGTTTCAGAACTGGACTATATCCATATAAATGATTTTAATGCGCATAAGATTCTCGTTTGTTTCTAAGTTATCTCTAAATGAATTTTATAATCCTATTCAAATAGCAAGCTTCGTAGTCAAATAATTAATATTCCTAGGTGATCTTGTTGGGCTATATGTTTCAGTTAAACCTCAGCATAATTTATTTAGTATGTCCTTAGGTCCTCTGCTGATAAACATTTTGGAGAATGCTAACTCTTTTACAAATCAATTGTTTTTAAAGTGTGAAAGTGGGAGACATAAATGATATGAAGGTTAAGGAAAGGTTATAAATGTTATTTAGGGTGAGAATCAAACCCGGGAACTGGAACCTGTGTCTAGGTGTCAATTTTTCAAATTCACGAATTAAACTCTATACCTAGCAAAATATTAACATAATAATTACCAAATCTAAAAGACATATTGTTCAAGATTCCAACATTTTTGTTATCTGGTTTGCTGGTATCTAAGAAGTTGTCGCTCCTATTACAGCCGATGGTTCTAAGAGTTTCCCCCCCCCTAACTTGTTTTTGTCTCTCTCTCTCAACACAAATGCAGGTATATTTGGCCTAAATTCTACCTTCCTCTATAAATATGCTAAATCTTGTATGAATGCTCTAAAAATAAAAGTATGTAAAAATTTCATAAATGTAAGAATAAAATTTGTATATACTTTATTAATAGTTATGTTCGTGATCATCTAATAAAATGTGGTATAACTTGTAAAGTATAGTAGCGTATAATCTGAACGGGTAGTAAGACGTGGTGGTAAATAGTGTAAATTTTAGGGAAATAGAACTAACATTTTAATTGAATTAAAAATTTATATTCTAAAAAGTTAAAATATAGATTTTTTTTTTGCTTTAGTTTATTTTTTAAGACTATATTTAAAAGTAATATAGTGTTGGAGTAGCCTGCAGTAAGTTTCAGTCACGCAACGCCACTTACATACTTAATTACAAGTAATGATTAAACTTAACAATGTGACTGAAATAGGTGTACCTAGTTCACGGCTTTGATGGCCGGTAAATCATTATGTTGAAGTTATCTAGATGCAAATAATAAACGTGATAGGTGTGGGTGAAAAGGGGCGAGAATTGTTTAGAACATTTACTTTTAGTGTGTGTTCTAATCTTTAAAGCTTGTGATAACTTTCAGCGAAGGTATGCTTTATTGTGTACAAGCTACGTTATGTTGACATGAAATCCACATTTCACGATTAAACATTTCACAGCGAGGTCTGGTTGTAAAATGCTAGGACATTGAAACTACTAATATTGTCCAGAAATTATTCTACGAGCTACCTAAGAGGTCTAGAGCGTTATTCTTGCTGAAAGAAGTGAGGAAATGGAAGGGAGGTGAATTTAGGGCAAAAAAAAAAATTGGGTGTGGCTGTGTCATGGACACGGCCGTGTGTTGTACGTGAATACGTTTATGTAACGGGTTATGTTTTTTAAATAAAATATTTTTATTTATGTATTTAGGATAAAAGCAAGGAAACAAATAATTATTGTGTTACAATATAACTTTATATACAATCGATAGATTTTGACGACAGCTGACGATTAAAACCTAAACGAACATCGTAGCTTCTCCGAGTCAAAAGTTATACTAATTGCAAATCTCGATACGCAGCAAAATAACCTCAAAATGGCAGCGCTTTCCCCTCCACCGCGCGCGATGCGTCACTGTTCTCGCTTATCGTAATGAGTTATTTGATTCTTTAGCTATCCAGTGGTATAATTTAATTTTGGATGTAGAGGAAAGATTCGAAACTACAACACCAAACTGTATCCCCCGATTTTGTTATCATTAGGTTTTTTGGATTGCTCCCGTATGGTAGCAAATTTAAAGACATATTCACGTCAAAATTATCCGAGAGAAATTTAGAGATGTTACATTTTAAACAATAAGTTTTGGTTAATATAGGCCAGTTAAACCAATTATCCACTGTTCATCGCAATGACTCAAGGAAAGGGGAAGGGAGGAACACTAGCATTTTACTATGTTAAAAAAAGTACAAACTTTGTTTTAGATAGGACAAATCATATCTATCTGATTAAGATAAGAAAAAAATTAGTTTAAGCGTATTTGAGGAATGTAATTTATTTTTAGCACCACGTCTTACTACCCATTCAGGTTATACGCTTATGTACTAATTACGCTAATGGTTCTAGGTATTAAGAAGGTTATATTTAGATGAAGTGTATTAGAGTTTTCGTGGAGGGAAAGTGAGAAACAGTTGAGGAAAAACCGCCCTCAGTACATCCGGCCGAGTTTTGAACCTCAATCTCCCCTACATCGACAGTCTAGTCTACATTTGTTTTATTCTGAGGATACTGTTAATTTTTTTGGTCATGAAATATGTCGTTGAGTTGCTTCTAAAGAAAACCCACATTTAAACAAGCTTACCAGTTCAGGACACTTTAATACTCGTCTTTATTAGCTGGGATAATTTTCTCCTTTCATCTTAAAATTTCGCCCTTGAATTAGGGTAGTAACGGTTTACAAACATGACGCTCATCGCATCAAAGTTGGTATAATGAAAGGGGCTCCATTGTAAACATAATTTTAAATTAACTGTTACAAAAGATGTAATCATAACTGAATAAAGCCAACGTGATTTTATATAAATAATATGATTGAAAACAATTTAAATACTGGTTATGATGGACGCTACTTTATTAAGATGGCGAATTGTAATTTTCGGTAGTGAAACATAGGACGTGGTTCCCTAGATATTTGAAGGGCCTAAGTAGTGAACAATCCGTTCAAATGACTTTCACCATAAACTCCCATTGGCACAAGTGTTCTACCTTTAAAGTTCTCTAGATTTATTTGTTATCTTCTCTAAACAAACTAAAACCGTTACATTTTCTTAGATTCGGAAGCACTGGAAATATTTTTTGTTTATTTCTGATAGATTATATGATCCACCTTTCTCATCCATTCCTCTGAAGATTATAATAATATTTTGATAATAGTATGTTTTAAAAATTCTTCAAACATCAAATACGGAAGCTTGTGTAAATCTAATTAATTATATATTTGTTTTATTTACTCTTCCTAGCAAGGCATGCCTAAGTGTACTTCGGACCTCTATACAATGGTGCACTAAAACTCAATATTTTCCCGTTTATTAACACTAAAATTTTTGTTCTTATAAATAAATTTAAATACAAATGATCTGAAAATGATTATAGCTCATCGATTATACAAAATATCAACCCAAACGATATTTACATTTTGGAAAGCTTGATTTAAAAGCCTACTAGTCTAAGGATAAATTTTACATATTATTGTTATACACTACATCGATTGTAAATATATTATTTTAATCTATGATAACATCTTATATGATAAAAATAGGTCTAACGTGTGCAACTATTGATATTAAACTATACATGAGATTTAAATTGAGATTCAAATAAAGTTTACTGTATTAAAGTGAAAATCTAAATCTAATTTTAAAATAATACTAACTGTAACCAGAATCTATAATATATTCTTACAATATATTCAAATTTAAAAAAATGCAATTATAAATCTCTAGATAAACTGTTGTATAAACACATTTTTTTTTCTTTAAATAAAAATTGAAAAAAATTATTATTTCATTTATTGTAGTTCACTAAAACTATAAAACACACCCCTCAATAATTAAAATTCATAATTGTGTTGACCTAAATCAGCGGTGTCCATCTAGTTTATCTGGTGTTCCACTATTACTTTGATCATCTTGAGCATACTACTCAACACCGACACCTTACTGTAACATTACAACACCATTCACACCCCTGATAAAATAAAATAAAAATGTATAAGATCTTTTTTTTATTCATGAGTGAGGTAGGAGGTGTTATGGGCTAATTTGTTTTACCACAAATAAAGTTTTAATACAAAAGGATATAATAATGAAAACATAACATAACCCCATTGAAAAACTTATTTTGGAAAGAAATTATTTAATGTTTTCAGAATACATGTATTCTGAATGTGCACATTCTAGAAATAATTCAAATTTATTTAAAAAAAAAACACGAGTAACAAAGGGACAAATATATATATTTCATGACTGTCTGGTCATGTTTTATTGAAAAAAGCATTACTATTAGAACAACATAATATAAAAAATAGCAATGGTTATTTTTAGAAAACATATCAAATCATGGTAATCAAAAGCTATTTCATTTCTCAGATGTTTAGCTCTCTTTAACACTCTAAAGTTCATTAATGATTTGATTTACTGTAAGAAAATGCGAGATAAATCATATCTCTGAAATACTTATCAGTGAGTACAAAACATTTCTTTATTTTTGACCAATCTCATAATTGAAATTATTGCTCACAGATGCATGCTATACATTTTATTTGCCCTGAAAGGTAACGATCTTACCTTAAATGTTCCCCTTACGACAATATTTTATAAACTATAAAATAATGTATCAATGCAAGCTAAGCTTGCTACCTTACAGGATTAACAAAGGGTAAGTAGAACCAAATCTACAGCATTATATTAAGGCCATATCTCGTCGTGCGTTTTATATTAATTGTGTTGAGCTCAAGCATGCACCAGAAAATGTCTTCGCATGCTAATAGTGGCACGCATGTAGTGGGTTGGTCAGCTATATTCTAGAGTATCATGAATCTTAAGGACGTGCTTCAATGTATAAGCTACATCTTAATATTTAAGTTGATTAACAGATAATTTAAACAAATTCCCAAACTGCAAACTCACCTTAGTGATACATTATTATGTTTTTAAAATTAAGATTTAATATATCATGCCAGTCTTTAAACTAAAAATATAGTTATGACCCTGACAAAAATAAAGATCACGTTTATCTGTATTTTCTTTAAACACAAATTTTTATTTTTATTTATATTATTTATATTTTTATTAGAAATTTTATTCTAAAACAAGTAGGCCGTATACATAGTATATTGATATATTTAGTGTCTCTTATAGAAGGAAAGATATTTTCAACCTCGAAACTATGTTGAATATTTAGGTTTTATGTGTCCCTGAAACTAAAAAATAAAAGAAGTTTACAGTTATATAGCTATATATATTTTGTTTGTCCCTGAGACAAGGTCTGTGCCCTAGGACTTTTATCTGAAACAGTTTTACGGAATTTGCTCTAACTTGGCATAGTTATAAATGTTAAATGAGTCTTGCTATTGAATTAAGGTGACTTGGTTATTTTTAGAAAATTTCAATTTTATTCTATAATGGCTCAAATTATTTTACATAAAATGGATATCTAGGCATAATTTGACTAGAAAAATAACAGTGTACACTTTATTTTCTTAAGGAAGGATAAGTTTAATTTAGATTTACCGAAGAGTGATTTTTTAATATTTTCAATATTTCTAAAATCGCATAACTGGTTTGGTTTAAAATTTAGATTTGGAGAGTGTTTGAATGATACATAGAAGTTTAAAACTTCTCGGCAAAAAATTTGTTTAAGATTAGTTTTTTATAACTGCTTATAAAAAATTTCAAATATTTTTAAAATGAATAAAAATTTGATTCAAATTAAAGTTTCTTACAAAATTAAATATTTTTATAAATTTTTTAGTTCTTAAATTTGAAAAGTAGACATTAAAAAATCTTTGATGATTTTTAAAAAATTGGTTAAGTAGGGAATATTTAAAATGATTGCTAAAAAATACACTCATTTTTATAAAATAAAATAACACAATGGAGGTTTATTTATAAATATTTATAAAATACCACATTTTTAGAATTTAATTTTAAATTAATACAAAATTGGTAGATAGGAATTATTTTCACGATTAAAATAATTTATCTTTATTTATTCCAACATAATTAATTTTAAATTAGTCCACAATTAACAGATTCTTCAAAATTTGAAATTAGCAAACACAAAATTGAGCAATTTTGTTCAAAATTTATTTATGAAGAGTTATTATTGGGAATCACAAATTGATATGTTTGTGTTCATGAGGAAAACTTACTAACAGTAACTTACTGAAAATTTATTTTTGAATATTATATTCAAAATTTAGTTCACTACATGAGAATATTTGTATGTTTGTGTCATATCATTTATTTATTTTTAATAACAAAATATCTCATCAAATATTGAAAATATCCTGCTGGTGGTGAAATGGTCTATTTAAAGTTAAGTATCCCTTAATATATTTTGTAGATTGTTACAATACTTTCTATTAAATTGAAAGAAAGAAACTTTACCATAACTTTATTTTCATTGTTCAACGTCATAATAAACGTCCGGGTCATTGGCATACCAACACTAAATAATAATATTTAATAATATTTAGCACCGCATCTTACTACCCGTTCGTATTATACGCTTAAGTACTAATAACGCTAAAGGACTAGTAATTGGGAGTATTGAATTTGAGGAAGTGAACCCGCATTTGCGTGGAGGGATAGTGGAAAACCATTTAGGAAAAACCACCCCAGTTCACCCGACCAAATACGAACCTCGATCTCCCCGTCCTCGGCGGTCAAGCTCAACACGACTAGAGCGTTAGCCAACTACGCCACCAAGGAGGGTTACCAACACTAAAGGTATAGGAATAAGTACAGTTTAGTATTAGAAGAAATGTACTTAAACATACTTAAAAGGAGGGTGTGACACCTAGTACATTAATTCGAATGGATTGAAAAATGTCACCTGGGCACTTGAGTTTAACCGGGTGGTTTTAGCTTAATGCGTTAGTGCTCTGCTATTAAGCAATCCAAGAATCGTCCCTTTGCTAGGGTCAATCTTAACTCAAATTTTGAGGCAAAGTCTGTGATGGACGTGTGAATATCATTGGCTACTAAGAGCTATCATTAATATAACAGTCACCAGCGACCCGGTTGTTGCTTTAGACCACCAATAGTACAAATACATTGTACATGCCCTTCGAATTAAGATTGACACCTTGCTTTCTTACATTTTCGGAAACAAAACCTAGATTCAAACACCTATCCTCCCTGCTATCAACAATGCAGACCTTACTAGATTGACACTTTAATTTAAGCTCTCACTGATAGTAGTTTTTAGATTCAATTTCAATTTCCTTTATTATAGTGCTAGCCAACAGTCATAGGACCTATAACAGGCCAGCATTGAAAAGTAAACAAGTACCCTAAAAATAGATATAGTTACACGAGAAATAAGATAAAAAATAATATTTAATTAATTATGTGTACTGATGAATAGTTACTAAAATATTAAACAATAAGAAGAATAAAAAATGCAATAATAGCATATAGCTAGAGAGTAGTAAAGCATGCATATTTTAAAAAGCAATAACAGTATGCAGAAAAATAAATCAGAATATTGTAAATTTAAATATTATTGGCAGAATCTCTAGAGGATAAATTATTGATGTGGGATTTCCTTAAATAACTCTCTGAGTTTGGATTTTCTTTTGTGATAAAAGTCGAATTCGGCCAATATGGAATTGGCACTATTGATACACCGGCCTAAAGGGCTCACCTTGTGAGAGCTATTGAGAAAAAGTAATGTTGGATTACGAGAAAGGATATAAACACCTACATGATCAAGGGCAAATTTGCAATTAATTTTTCTATTGAAAATATTAAAACCAAAAAGGGCTTCACAAAAAAGTATTTGCGATAAGAGAGTTTAGAGCCCTAAAAGGTTTCGAATTCTGTCATAATAATAATAAATCCTGATAGTAAAGAATTTATCATAGCACGCAGCAAAAAAAATTCTCTGAATGTTTTCCAACATAATAGTAATTTAAGGTAATGGAATTCCTAGAAACACTTGCATATTTTAGCTTAGATCCAACCAGGGCGTAGTACAGATATAAAAACAATCATCTTTCTTAAATAATGAGATAAAAATTTAATTATTCCAAGTAATTTAAATTATTGGGATATTACATGGTCAACATGATAGTGGAAATAAAGTTGCTATCCAGGAGAACGCCAATACCATCAATATAAATGGTGCGAACTGTGTTATCATTGCCCAATTTATAGATATAAAAGAAAGGATTAGTTTTCATAGTAAAAGATATAGATCTGGTTATTAATAGACATTCCATTTTTAAAATACTATAGAGAATACCATTTATATCATTTTATAAATTCATACAATCTCCAATTGATTTGATAATTTTAGACAATTTTATATCATTGTCAAAAAGTAAATAACTAGATGAGCTCAAATATTAACCAATGACATCAATAAAGACATTAAAGAGAAGAGGACCTAAATTAGAACTATGTGGTATACCTCAGGGGGCTGAAAGTGTGTTGGAGGTGTGTGAATCAATTTTAATAGTGAATGATATTTCATGAAAATAACTGTTGGACCAATTTAAATATGAGTGAGAAAAGACAAGATTTTTTAAATTTAGATAAAATAATACTATACTGACATAAGTCAAATGCCTTACTTTGGTCAAAATAAATAGCATCAATCTGACCTTTGGCAGAGACTTGAGGGGCAACATGTCCAATAAATTCTACTAATTTTTCTAATAATTTATTTCTACTATTTTTTATAAAGACATGTTGATTATCTGAAAGTATATTTTTAGGTTGGTGGAAAACATGCTCATGTATGATTTTCAAGATTACTTTAGAGAAAGTGTTTAGGAGAGAAATTTGTCTACAATTACAATCATATATTTTTGCCACTTTTTTATAAAAAAGTATGATAATTTATTGTTTCCATGTAAGAGGAAAAGTTTCATTTGACAGTCTAATGTTAAATATGTGGGATAGAAAAGGTCTTAAAATGTTGGCACAGCCTTTATCGATAAAACTTAGAGTTCCATCTGGACCGGAATATCCAGACGAACTCAATCTTTTTTAATGCATTAGTAATATCCACGAGTGTAAAGTAATATCCTAGGGTGAAAGTAACATCAAAAGGTGTACAATAACATCTAAGGGTGTAAATAATAATAACAATAATAATAATGATAAAATAATAAAAATATAATAATAATAATAACAATAATAATAATAATAAAGCTACTAAGAATCAACTTAAATTAAGAACTATCCAAATTTTACTGTAACTTTTAATCATTCAATATAAAATGATATTTCTGAAAGTGAAATAAATCCATTCAAACATATACTAGTGATGTTAGTTATCTCATACTCAATTCAGTGGCCAAAAAGTTTAATGAATCACCCTCGTGTTAGACTGGCCTGTTGAAGATGCGGACATCGTGGCTTGAGTCCCATTTGGGTCTACTGAGGCTGATTTTTCCTATTCTCCTTCAACGCCAATACGGGTAAGTTAACTCTAAAATACTTCCTTCCTAGTCCCTACCTCATAAGAGTAATTATCATACATGTGCATAACCTGAAGATTTGTTAAGACGTGTTGGTAATAAATATATGCCTGTATTTATATCATAACAAGTCTTCAGTACAGTTCTTCATGTCATGCGTTGACAATGTCCCAAACGAGTTGGTTTTATACACATGCATTCATGCTCTCTCTTTGACCTAAAATGTATTAGAATAAATTATACATTATCATGGTTGTGGAAATTTACAGTTACTGCTCATTGAAAAGATCTTATATCTTAACTACATCATGCAACTTATAATGTTCTCCTTCCCATTACTTTCATTACAATCGCTTTCCAAGCACGCACCTTAATCTTAAAAACATAAATTTTCATAAATATAGCCATGATGACAATTCGTAATCACCTTAATCCCCTATTACAACGAGTTATTGTGTTTGAAATAAAATATATATATATATATATATTTTAACAAGCGTGTGTGTACTTCTATAACGTTTTAAAATGAGATTATAAGTGTAAAATGAGTGTAAGATAGAAGCCATAAATTAAGTTATTTTGGTAATAAGTAACAACCTTATAAAACTGGATATTTATAGGCCTATGTAATATTGTTTCAACATGCTACTTTTGCATGTAGCCTGAAGTAAGACTCGATGATAAAATAATTAAACATGCTGCTTTAATTTTACAGTGATTTAATGATTAATAGCTATATTTTTTAGTTAGTAGTTTCAATGTTTCCAAATATGTTTTCAATTACTATATTAATAGTTTATTGAAAATTATTTGAATTCATTCTTTCTCACATCACTGAGAATTTAATCAATATTAATTTGATGTGAATAATTATCTACCATAAGATAATTAAAAAAATAAGCTATTTAAAAAATATTTAATTTATAGAGTACTAGATTTTGCCCGCGTGTTCGCTCGCGTTAATGTAGATTTTGTCAATAAATTCAGGTTGTAGATTGACACAGGATTTATGACAATAAAAACGATGAACATATTGAGGTTGTTAGTCAATAGAGGTAGAGATAAAGAAAAAAACAAACTACACAATATAAATC
>CABFWO010004131.1:32001-70965 GCA_902155825.1 Timema genevievae | reverse complement strand
TGTTCTTCACTCGGGGACAAAGTGGTCTAACTCCGTGCTCTTCACTCGGGGACAAAGTGGTCTAACTCCGTGTTCTTCACTCGGGGGTAGAGTGGTCTAACTCCGTGTTCTTCACTCGAGTAGTCTAACTCTGTATTATTTACTCAGTTTATTCGGAGATGAAATCTGGTACGAGTTGACTTAAAGTCACTCATAGGAGAGCTTACTTAAATAAACATGATGACGAGGGTGAATCTCAAGTAAATACACCAGCACCATGTTGGAGAGAGGATATGAAAACCACGTTGATAATGACTCACACTAGTGGACAAAGGCATTAGTCTCGTTTAGTCTGGTTGGATAGTAAAGAGAAGGTTGGGGTTAAGATTTCACCGGTTGTACTGAGGTAGGTCTTTTTATAAATGGTTCCTCACTCTCCTATCATGCAAATTCGGGAACATTTCCTCCACATCCTCTCTTCTATATGGCTAAACCAAAAGTGTAAATATGCTGGCAACACAGCCTCGACAACTAGGCTTAGAATCAAGCCTAACGCACACCTAATTCTGCTAGTTTTTCTGCTTGCTCCCCCCCACGTCTTAACATCCGTCCAGACTATATGAGCTTGACGTTTACTCCGCGTACCCACTGGTGTGCGTGTTTGGTTGTCAAGTGTAGGCTCCTCTTATCTGACTGTCAGTATGTAGCCATAACTTAAATAGTTTCTGGTTACAATAGAACAAGGTAAAGATGCGCGTTTAGGCGAGGAGTTAACACCCCTGACCGTCTCGAGAGTCCGAGACTATAGGAGAGGCGCATTGTGTATTCGACGCGGTGAGCTGTGTTGAATGAGAGAAACACGCCCAGGGGCTATTTGCATCCCAGTCACGACTTACAGACTACTTACAGGACCAAGTGACGGTGTTTGAGGGGGATGTTGTCTGTATAGCTCAGTGGTGAGGGAGTCTAACCAGCTACATCCTAGGTGCAAGGTCATCAAACTCTCGGTCGCTGAAGGGCATATCATTTGTCGGGTGTTTCTCTGAGTCTTATCGACACAGGAGTCTCAGATTCAGACAACTTTCATCCTTTTACAATTAATTATTTGACTACCTTAACACAGCTATTCAATAATGAACTAAACGTGTGGCGAAAAATGGGATGACAAACTCAAACTGAGGTCATCGCATGTTGACAGAATATATTTACCTAAGTTTGGTAATTTCTCGGTAATGGCAAAGCTAGAGAATATTATTTACACTTCATTTGCCTTAAAAAATATCAGTCTTACCTTGATTGATTACACTGTGATCCAATGTTATAAACTGTACCATAGTGGAATAAGCAAGGTCTTACCTTGACTGATTACATTATGGCCCTATATTATAAGATACATCATAGTGGAACTAAGCTAAGTAGCAGTCTTACCTTGACTTATTACACTATGGCCCTATATTATAAGATACATCATAGTGGAACCAAGCTAAGTAGCAGTCTTACCTTGATTGATTACACTATGGCCCTATATTTTAAGATACACCATAGTGGAACCAGGATAAGTAGCAGTCTTACCTTGACTGATTACACTATGACCCTATCTCATAAGCTACACCATAGTGAAACTAAGGAAGGTAAGCTTGATACCTTGAGAGGTATAGGTATGTAGGAAATCATATTAAACACAGCACGCGTGCAACTCTCATACCTTCACTGATGAGTTAGGGACGAGAGAGGTATAGTGGGGAGTAAATGTCGTACTTGCGTGGAGGGAGAGTGGGAAATTACCTCAGCATAGCCAGCCAGGATTCAAACCCCAACCTCAGCATCCCCAGCAAACCAGACTATACCAGGCTGACGCCCTTGTCCTCGTGACCACCATTGTGGGCTCCCTCAATATTCATGACCAGCTAACTTAATGAACGAAATTTCTTTTCATGATCTGTGGACGAGTCATCGCACAGTAATTTTAAAAAGTGATAGTTTATTGTGTCGATGTGTGCGAGCCCTATTGAGGGTCAAGCGCGGTTGGGACTGACGCTTCCAGGCTCCAGACAGGTCACTAGGTTGTTTACCTCACGGACTCACTGATACCTTTCAAATGCAGATGAATGCTAGTAAATGCGTGTGTACGTGCGTGCGAGCGAGCGTGACTATTGTGAGCTGTTTCTTTAAAGTCACTTCTATTTTAATTTTGAGCTCGACCGCCGAGGACGGGGAGATCGAGGTTCGAATCTCGGTCAGGTGAACTGGGGGTGGTTTTTCCTAAATGGTTTTCCACTCTCCCTCAACGCAAATGCGGGTTCACTTCCTCTAAATTCAACCCTCCCAATTCCTAACCCATTAGTGTAATTAGTACTTAAGCGTATAGCCCGAACGGGTAGTAAGACGCGGTGCTAAAATATTATTATTATTATTCTATTTTAATTTTTAATAATCTTAAAACCAGCCGTTACCGTACAAAACCATACGTCCTATAAATAGTTCAAAAGTTAGGTTAGCAGTTGTAAGATAGTATCCACAATGCTCCTTTGTGGGTGTGGACGTTACCAGCTGCAACAGCATATTAACAAAGTAAGAACGGTTGTCTGGTTAAAACTAGAACTTATATAACAGCATAACAACAGGGCGAGAGCTGTTGTCTGGTTAAAACTAGAACTTATACAACAGCATAACAACAGGGCGAGAGCTGTTGTCTGGTTAAAACTAGAACTTATACAACAACATAACAACAGGGCGAGAACTGTTGCCTGGTTAAAACGAGAACCTATACAACAGCATAACAACAGGGCGAGAACTGTTGCCTGGTTAATACGAGAACCTATACAACTGCATAACAACAGGGTGAGAACTGTTGTTTGGTTAAAACTAGAACTTATACAACAGCATAATAACAGGGCGAGAACTGTTGTTTGGTTAAAACTAGAACTTATACAACAGCATAATAACAGGGCGAGAACTGTTGTCTGGTAAAACGAGAACCTATACAACAGCATAATAGTAGGGCGAGAACTGTTGTCTGGTAAAACGAAAACCTATACAACAGCAGAACAACAGGGTGAGAACTGCCGTTACCACAATAAATACAGCCATGTGAGGATATTTCCCTTCAAGTAGGCGTTGCCCTTAAGGTTATAAAACTAACATAAATGTGTCAGAACATGTTGTGGTTGCTGAGATTATGTTAAATCCCCCAATTAGTGTTTCACCTCGCAATAAAGCTCGCGCTCGCAAACTATCCGCCTCTCCGCAATGATCTCGCTTCCTCGGCCCGTCTTCCAGAGCTGACGTCACCAAGAGACTGCGTGGCTGGGAAAGATGTTAGCACACGTGACTGGGACTGATAAAGACGGAGTTCTATGTCAAAATGTTTTGTGGGATTGTTCTACCCTTCAGGGAGAGCACTTGAAAAAATGTACCTTACAGGTAAGCTATAATTTGCCTATATCTATAGTCCAATTTTTATAGAAAGGGAATTTTAGAAAAACACAAACATAATTTATTTCGGCCGACGTTGACAGTATGTTATTATTATATTGTTATTTTATATGTATTGATAATATCTATTAAAAGTAACATCTGCATATCATGTGACTTGACGTATGAACAATGAAAGTAAATTTAGTAACTTTCCTAGTTGCCAGACACGAGAGTTTATCGGGACAGGGGTCTACCCCCCTCCCCTGCCCCTTTTCCAAAAATAATTTTTACAACACTAAAACATATCGATGGGCACATGGTCTAGATTTCAGACTCATCTAGTTTAGTTCACCGGTGATGGGGAGGTCGGGGTTCGAAAACCAGCTAGGTGTACTGAGGTTGTTTTTTCCTCAACTGTTCCCCACTCTTCCTCCACCCAAATATGGCTACATTTCCTCTAAATTCTACCAGCCTAATGTTTACCATACTATCATATCAATACGTAATTATTTAATAATCCTATTGCCGGTAATTATTGAGATTACGAGAAAACAGCAGAACCTACGTTGACAAATGAACACTCATTTTAGATGTTAGGGGTCCAGGATGTCGGCAAAAAGAGTAAATTACAACTGAAACCAGATTTATTCCTATTTATTTTCCATCTTTTCCTTCTTTGTGGGCAGAGGCTCATATGTACAATAATTCTTTGTTTACATAACCATGGAAACCATGATTTGTGTATAAATGTATATCGGTAAAAAAAATATTTCTCTTTCGTTAAAAATAATAACTCAATTCTTACTTGAGTGGTTTGGTGCAACTAATAGATAAAGAGCTGGCAGAGGAATACTTTTAAAGTTATCATCGTAGCGAGAAAGGGGAAAAATATACGTTTTGCTTAAAATAAAGCACCAAAAGCTCAAAATATATAGAAAGTTGAAATACTTTATCGAGTAAGCCTTTAACTAGATAGAAAGTCGAGTGAAGGGATTATTTTGTAGAACTTTTCCCAGCTAAAAGATTTGAATACAATTCCAGCGCTGTAATCTGCAGCTATCGCTGCAACGACCCGCTAGTAATTATATACTATACATGCGTGTAGCCCGTATAGGTAGTGAGATCTGAAACGTGATGCTACAAAAAAAAAACCTTATTTATGAAACCTCAACTTAATTTAATGTGCTAAATAACTTACATTTGTAAAAAAAACACACACAAACACATTGTTTAAAGTGGGCCCACCCTAATTGTTGGCACGTTACCGCACACAATAATCACATCGAATTAAAAAAACAAACTCCCCGAGACAAAAGAAGCCTTGCCCCCGCGAGTAGGCCACGCGCTAAACAGTATTATTTACCCAAACAGGTGGGTTTAACCGCTGTAGGTGACACGTAAAGGCACGAGGTGTGACATCAATCAGACAACGGTTGTAGTCACGCCCGACACGCGCGTGATGACACGAGAGACCCTATTGGCACCGTCACGCTCCGAACACCTCGGCCCGGGTTCGACTCCCGTCTGGAGAGAGAATGGCCTTCATTTTGTGAAAAATACTATCTTCTATACGCCTGACCGGTATTCGAACCCCGACGTTGACACCTACCTCCAAGTCCCCGGGGTTTTTTTTTAATAGAAGAATATACTTTCACAAAAATAAACTTTAATTTTTCAAGAGATCACATTAAAAAGTTTTATTCTTGTGGTTTCGCCCAGAATGTTCCAGTTTTATGTTTTTTCTGTCCTTGTTCTTCCACACAGTTGGAAGAAAGTGGTGGGAGGATACGGGCGAAGGAGAGTGAGGGGAAAGGGGAGGATGATCCCATTAAAAAAACTAGCAGCAAACGACCGTGACAATGAAATGAGGCGATCCTCTGAGTTCAGTCAAGGACTTCCCTTTGAATATTTCCCGACACGAATACATGGGAAATATGCGAGCATACACACACGCACCCACACATGCATACATGTACATACACACACTCTCTCACGCACACACGTACGTTTAGGGATACTCTAGTTCAAACACAATGTAGAATACAGTCCAAATTTCAAAAGAAGAACCTTTTATAAAATATAAGCATACCTTAATGCGGTAAAAATTGATAATAGCCGCTTCAGTGGCCGCATGGTTTAAGAGCGTGCATCACATGCCCATCAACTCTGTGATACAATCGACTAGAGATCTGAAATCTACACCAACACTAATGCACGTGGATAATTTTTTATCTAACATTAATGGAGATAAAGAGTTAATAGAGATTCCTAATACAGAATTTTGTTGAAATATTACATTATATTTGGATAAAAACTGTATTGAAAAGGACGTTTTTGACCATTTTAAAATAGCTTCCCGGCTAAGCACTGTGCACAAATCTTTATTCTGTCATAGTAGGGATATACTGTAGTTATTAACAAGAAACATTGTCACTTTGTCCTTCATTATCACCGCAGAAAATGTCGAGTACTTATTCAAATACGAGTGCACTGCACACATTTCTGGTATATCTTGGTATTTTCTTTTCCCTTTAAATCCCATAATACCTCGCGCGAGCTGAGTTGGGCCTGCTATGATGCACGCAAGCTCTTAAGGCAGTGTTTCCCAAACATTTTAATCGCGACCCTAAATATAGTATTTTACTGACCTGGCAACCTAAAGAATAGTTGTTACATGTAGTTTATATTTCTTATTATTTTCATAGTAGTGTTCATTAAATTAATTTAAATAACAAAAACAGTATTATTTAAATATCTTAATAATCAAACAAAATGTAAACCACAACTTTTAATAAAATTGTGACTTTGTTACGTGTCAGTGACCAAAAAATACTATTCCAGTGACTACTATACTGCTATATAATATATTTCATTCTTGGGGAGAGATTTTTTTTTTTGTATCGGTAGAAGTTATTGAAATGTTTTCAAATTAGTTAATAACTATTTAATCTTACAAATATAAAATTGCGCAATATGGGCCCGTGAAAAAAAGTTGGTGACAAAAAATGAGTTTTTCAGTGACAACCATGATGCTGCTTCATCTTGTAAGTGAGTTCTTCCGAGTTTGAGTCCAATGTTGATGGGCAGAGTACTGAGTACAGAGTTCTGAAGATCTTGATCATTACAAGACCTGAACATCTTCGTTCAAAACAGAGGCTATGCTGTCAGAAGAGGGAAAAGAACCTTTTAAATTTCCCGAGCCAGAATGTGCTTGTCCTTGAACTGGGTACATAATGCCAAGCACAGGAGGGTTTACAAAACTTTGTTTCAACATTGTTGCTATTGTCAGTATTGCAGTAATTATTCTTCATCATGTTCCAGTTTTAAAAAGTATTTGTAAACGTTAACATTTCATAAGATTAAAAGGATCAAAAAATAATAATAAAAAAATTGAGACCATCCCATGACCCTCAGTAACATCCTTGCGACCCTCATTTGGATCACGACCTAGGGTTTGAGAAACATTGGTCTAAGGCGTCGATATCGTGTTAGATTGGGCTTCTGATTATTATTATTATTATTATTAGCACCGCGTCTTACTACCTGTTCGGGTTATACGCACTTACGCTAATGTGTAATGGTAGGGTGATTGTGAGATGAAATGGAGGACCTACNGGTTATACGCACTTACGCTAATGTGTAATGGTAGGGTGATTGTGAGATGAAATGGAGGACCTACAGTTTAACGTGGAATCCGAACCACGGTGGAGGCCTGGCATTCCACACATTCACAAGTTGTGATTAATACAAGTCTTGTCAGAGGTGAAGGAAGGGTTTGGCAATCAGATAAATCTGTGCCGGGACCGAGGATTGAACCCCGGACCCTCAGCACAGAAGTCTGACACCTTACCCCTAGACCGCCAGGTCACCTAGGTGGGCTTCTGATGACGGCGAGATCGGAATTTAAAAACCGGTTGGGTCTACTAAGGGTGGTTATCCTAAATGATTTCCCACTCTCCTTCCAAGTGAATGCGGATATATTACCTCTAAAATACTTCCTTCCTCATCCCTACTCCATTAACGTAATTATATGCCTCTAACCTGAACAGGTAGTAAGACGTGGTGATAAAAAAATTGATAACATTTTACTATAATATTATTGTTATTTTATAGATATTGGTAATATCTATCAAAAGTGACAACTTCAGATCACATGACTTCACGTTACAGTAGATCTAGTAACTTTTCTAACTGCCAGATAAACCCTTTCCCACGTAAATTGGACTGTACCGTGAATTTTACAGGTTTTCTCGGAGACACAACAATTCTACCCTAAAAGTGCGTGCATACTAGAGGTCAATTTGAGGCAAGGGAGGTCAAGGCCTCACTTTGATGTACCGACACGAGTTTATTCACTCAATATTGCCTCACTCTGTTCACCGAGGCAGCATCGCTTACAAATTTACTTTTGTGTACACGCACCTTTATACCCTACGTGACAGAATAACCTATCCCTGCACCTACTAGCGATGATGTTTTTGTTACATCGCGCCTTACTATTATTTTTAGCACCGCGTCTTACTACCCGTTCGGCGTATACGCCTATGTACTAATTACACTAATGGGTTAGGGATTAAGAAGATTTAATTGAAAGGAAGCGTGCCCGCATTTGCGTGGAAAGAGAGTGGAAACCCATTTAGGGAAAACCATCCTCAGTGCACCCAACCGGGATCGAACCCCGATCTTCCCGTCTCCGGCAGTCTAGTCTAACATGAGAGTAGCGCGTTAGAACACGCGACCACCGAAGCGTGTGCTTTACTACTCTTTCAAGCTGTAAGTATATGAACTAATTATTCTAATGGGTTGGGGACAAGGAAGGTTGAGTTAAGAGGTTTACTAGCACTTGCGTGGAGGGAGAGTGGAAAACCACATAAAAACCCACCCTCAGTATATCCAACCGGGATTCTAACCCCGATCTCCTCATTATCGACAATCAAGTACATTGCGAGATAAACGCCTTAGACTCGTCGACTAATTTTAACTAATTCGATAGCGTATAACCCGAACGGGTAGTAAGACGCGGTGCTATAAAAACTAATTAGATGGTAGAACGAACCCGAATCAAACCAAGATATCCTCACGTTGTGATCAACCACTTAGACACGTGGGACACCCAGACTCTATAGAGTCTAGCGTGTGTGTGCTAGGTTTTATCAGAACAGAGAGTACGCCTCTATAGCTAGTCTTGCCGCCCACGCGACCCAAATGTAGATCTGCACGTTTCTTTGCCGCGTTTCGTCTTGCGCATGTAACTTACTCGGAGAGATTTCTTGCCATGCAAATAAGTTGTTGGAGGGGAAATAGCAAAGGCGCCCAAAGGTCCTGGACGTAAGAGAGAGAGAGACTCGCTGAAAGTTTTATTCCGCGGATGTCTCGCTACTGGTTCGGATTATACACACATACATGGAGAATTTGGGACATTAATGTGCTATATCACAGCAACTGTAACACTAAAGTTATTAATTTTATTGCATTCCTACACTTTCTAACATAAAAAAACGAACTTGTTTGTAATTGTTTCTGAAAGTTCAATGTGTTTATCAAAATAAGGAAAAACAATAACTATTTACTTGTTACAACATATTGTTTCATGGTCAACATTTACAATATGTTAGGGTGACCTGGCGGTCTAGGGGTAAGGTGTCGGACTTCTGTGCTGGGGGTCCGGGGCTCAATCTTCGATCCCGGCACAGATTTATCTGATTGCCAAACCCTTCCTTCACCTCTGATCAAGATGTGTATTAATCACAACTTGTGAATGTGAGGAATGCCAGGCCTCCACCGTGGTTCGGATTCCACGTTAAACTGTAGCTCCTACATTTAATCTCACAATCACCCTACCATTACACATTAGCGTGAGTATAAACTGAACGGGTAGTAAGACGCGGTGCTAATAATAATAATAATATGTTACTATGTTATTATTGTTATTTTATGAGTATTAGTAATATCTATAAAAAAGTAAAAGCTGCAGATCACATGGCTTGACGTATGAATACGTGATATTAGATCTAGTAACATTTCTAACTGTAAGGTGAAACCCTTGCTACGTAAATTGAAATGTATCATTGGTTGAATTGTCTGTAGTCAGGACTGATCACTGATTTATTTCAAATTTTAAAATGACACCAGGTCCCGAGAATTGAACCCCAAATCTTTGGTATCACTCTGATCTTTTCTAAATAAATTCACTATATCCGCAAGGGATTGAACCGTGACCTCCCAAACGAGAGACGGTCATACTATCACAACCTGATCGGCAGATAGTCAGTCACGATGAATAAAATAATGTTTAATTAGTAATTTACTAACGACATCATCTAGGATAAGGGGTAGGGATTATGAGGCTGGATTACAGGAAATGCACCCGCATTCTATTGGTGCTGGGAGTACCACCACACCTATTCCCCCTCAAGCCTCTACCTAGGCGCACCAATAATCCAGTCTAGTACGAGCCTGACGCGTTACATATTCCTTTAGAGCTTTAGACAACCTGAATAAACCAGAGATAAAAAATATTTATTTTGGGTTTATTTTGTGTGACTTTTCTTACCTTTACATTCAAAGAACTAACTTTGCGAATAATAAACTTCTTCCATATTTTAACATGGACCACGGAGGCCGGATCTTGACCAGGTACACCTTCAGTGATTTTCCAACCTCTCCCCAGTCAAATGGTGGTGTTTCCTACACCTTGAAATGTCCCCTTCCTCGTCCTGTTGTACTAGGTTATAATGGTCTTAATTCGCTTCTGGCTCGAGCACTGGCAATAAACTCGTGTTCAAAAGATTATCTCAGGGAAACTGCAGGACAAAGCGAGAGAAGTGAATGCTCCTGTTGTGTCGCAACCCGCTCTTCAAGAGCATGTCGCAAGTGAGGGAATGTTGAGTCACGGGAACTGGGGCAATGAACCGAATGGTGGGGAGTAAAATCTCCAGCGTTTTACCCTCGAGATTCTTCATTTTCTATTTCACGAGATTCAAATAAATATCTCGCCTTTGTTGTTTGAGTATCTTGTTTGAGTAAGGGCGGGGGTTAGCAGGAGGAGGAGGTTACTTTGGTGGTGGTAAAGAGGCGGGGTTACTTTGGGGTTAAGGAGGAGGGGCTACTTTAGGATACTAAGGAGGAGGGGGCTACTTTGTGGTCAAAGAAGAGGGGTTACTTTAGGGGTTAAGGATAAGGGGCTACTTTGGGGGTTAAGGAGGAGGAATCACCTTGGGGTTAAGGAGGAGGGGGTTACTTTGGGATAAAGGAAGAGGTTACTTTGGGGGATTAAGGAGGAAGGGGTTATTTTGGGGGATCAAGGAGAAGCGGCTACTTTCGGGGCTAAGGAGGAGTTACCTTGGGGTTAAGGAGAAGGGGTTACTTTGGGATAAAGGAAGAGGTTACTTTGGGGGATTAAGGAGGAAGGGGTTTCTTTGGGGGATCAAGGAGGAAGGGGTTTCTTTGGGGGATCAAGGAGGAGGGGGTTACTTTGGGCGGTCTTCAGTCCTGCAAGCCCCCACACCAACCCTGCCACTCATAGACTATGGACAAAAGTTTTTTAACGTGAGAGAGTAGGAGACGCGAGAGAAAGTCAGTATTTTTGCAGTTTTTTTATAACAAAACATTTTTTGGACAAAAGAAATAAAACATTTCTCTAATAGAAACACAGAGTTAAAATTTATTCACAGGGGAATATCAACATTTGTTGAATATCTACAATGAGCATAGCGGAATTAGCGAACAAATTATTTATTTAAATGTAGAGAAAAAGTTGTCATCAAATTTCAGGACACCCTTGACTGATATTCAACAATTGTTGATATCACCGTTTGAGGAAAATTAAACTCTGTGTTTCTACTGGAGCAATATTTGATTTATTTTGACCAAAATATGTTTTAATATAAAAACAGCAAAAATACTGCTTTTTTCTCGCGTCCCTTACATTCCCACCTTAAAAAAAAGCTAGATCTAGTGGACTAGACCGGTAGAGTTGGCGACACTGAGGACTGCGCAAGACTCGCTCTCGCCCACAGGCCACGACTGCCAACAATGACAGAAGATAAAAGCTGCCCGAGCGATCACGACCAGCCGTGGAAGTTAGGGGGGGGACTTCTGTTCGGAGGAAGTCATTGATACAACGCCTGAAAGGGGTGCTTGCGACACCCAACTGTCGTTCCAAGGTCCCCGTGTTGTAATGAGAGCAGAGTGTTTAGAGCAGAAATATTTGGCTACAAACATGTCTGGTAGGAAGATATTTTTATAAAATACAAACATAATTAATTGCAGCCAATATTGATAACATTTTATGGTATTAGGGAGGTGCCAAGTGCTAATAGCCACAACCGTGCGTTAACAACCCAAAACTAGTTTTAATGAGCTATTTTCCGCTATGCGCGAGTTGTGAAACCTCCTTGAATGAACCGAGACTAACCAATGAGAAGATTGCTGACCGGTCTTTGCCTCCAGGTGCTGGGTAAAGCCTGTCATTTGAAACCAACGAACGCGTGAGGATTATAGTCATATAGTCAGTTAGTCATCACATGACGCGATAATACAGCAGGTGCAAGGTAGCTGGGATGTTGTTACGTCATGTATTCAGCGAGCGCACTGCAGTTATTTATTTGAGATATTTAACGTGCACTTTCTGAACTGACAATATCAACTCACGAGAATTTCTATGAGCGAGAGTTAAAGGGCCTACCAA
This sequence comes from Timema genevievae, assembly GCA_902155825.1. Classification (NCBI taxonomy): domain Eukaryota; kingdom Metazoa; phylum Arthropoda; class Insecta; order Phasmatodea; family Timematidae; genus Timema; species Timema genevievae. Next base: position 58,880 of record CABFWO010004131.1, on the reverse strand, counting down.
TTTTGCGGTGAACGGTATTTTCACATACCTTCCAGGGTTCTTTTAGCTACATGTCGCAAATGACATAGGACCGATGGTTGTACTTCACCTCCGAAGGAAGTTGTGTCAAGGATTTTTATAGCTCAAAAATAATCCTTCAACCCCAGTTAGGTTTGATCCCGCGATCATCGGGTCCTGAGGCAAGCACTTTACCCCAAGACTACCAAGGTCGACATAGTATCGCAGTTAAAAGATTGTGACGTCATTTAAACAGCGAGCGTACTGTAGTTAAAAGGTTGTGACGTCATCTAAACAGCGAGCGCACTGTAGTTAAAAGGTTGTGACGTCATCTAAACAGCGAGCGCACTGTAGTTAAAAGGTTGTGTCATGTATAATACAAAAGGTTAACCGTAGCTGTGGTAGTTATGTATATAGCAACGATTTTCAACACTTTTTAGAATCATGGCACACTGAAAAAGGTGCTAAAATGGTAAAGGCACACCATCAGTTTTTTAGAGATTGATTTTATCACTAAAAAAGAGTATTGAGATTGTGTTTGAGTTCAATAGGCAAAATTCAATAATTGTGTTATTTTAAAGAATAATATTGATAATCTGTATATAAAGATTTATTTTTAGTAGTATTTATAGCAACCGGTGCATGAGGTACTGTAGATGTAGTGATGTCATATATACAACAGGCTCAGTGTAGCTATATCTGTGCTGGCATTGTGTTATTTTGTAAAAGGATGATAAAGCTTCCCAGCAACGTAGACATGTTTTATGGCAATATTACCTAATCTGTGGTTTCAGAGGGTACGAGACGTCTTACTTGACTTGCATTAATCATTCAAAAATATGTTTTGATAACAGTAAGTTTGATAAACAAATTAATGCAGATTTTCCCTTAATAACATAGATTTTATTGCTTTGTCTCTGTAAGGCGTTGTTTAGCTTACCACTAAGGTTAAAGTAAAATTAGCAACGTTCGTTTATATTTTACAAGATATATGTGTCCTTTTTTTTCTGTGTGTAAGAATAACTGGAAGGGGTACATTGGTTAGGACATGGCCCCAAAGGGGATACACGACTGTTTAAGTTTTGTGAAACATTGTTTTATGGCATGATTATGTTTAAGAACGTGATTAAAAGTACAAAAGAGAATATTTTTACGTTATTTTCTAAATGATTCCTCTGATGTTCCACATTCGTCCAATGACACCGCCAGATGCCACCGCACGGGATCCTCGTGGGGCTTTGCAAACGATACGGGTAAATATTTACCGCGGCAGTCGTTAATGGGTTCATCGAAACAGGCTTATTTTAGAATTCGTGCAGTTTAGTTTCATGGCCAAATAAATGAAAGTGCCTTAAAAAACACACAAACGAATAGAACCTCAAGTGTCACGGAGCTGTTGAGAACTGTTTGGTGACAACATTTTCACCAGATTTATCAACATTGTATTTTTTTGGAGGGGAGTGAGGCAACACGTCTTATTACCCTTTTGCGTATTTACACTTATGTCAAATGAACGGGAATAGTAAAAGTTAGAGGAAATGTGCGCGCATTAGCGTTGATGGAGAGAGGAAAACCATTTAGGTAAAATCACCTAAGTGGTTCCATTTAGGACTCGGACCTACCCGTCACAGGTGAACCAGACTAAATTAGACTAACACCTGTACCCAATGGTGTGAATAACGTAATAACACATCTCTTGTTACTCTATAATAGAATAAGCATCGCACATTGTTGAATTATTTCTTCTGAGAGCTTGTTAAGAGCCAGTCTCACTCCATGGATAACATCTTATTTAGGTACACTCCGTTTAACCTGAAGGTACATCATAGCTTGCTTGGGTCCATTGTGAGACAAATTCATGATAGGGTCATACAACTCGAACCAAACGTCGTATAATGGTGAGGTAACCTTTAGTCTACTTTTAAAAATACACTGGAATTGCAGACAATATTAAAATATAGACAGCAAAACTTTAAAATTATTATTATTTTACAAAGAATAAAGAATGCAAAAAAATTACTTCGATATGTTTTCTGGTTTAAGCATAATTTTGTATTTAATTCCCGGGTAATTGGTCTAAAGATTAGCTCTTTAAGAAATGTTCAGGTATGTATTTATAATAATTTTAATAATAATAGTATTAATATTGCTAGTTTATAACAATAATTGTAATTAATAATTATCATAATAATAATTAAAAGAGGACTTGTAAGAAAAAACACAATTTTTATCAACAAATAATATAATTTTGATTCAAAAAACATGAAAACAAAGTCAATCACAATAAATATACTAAATATGTATATGGGCCTAAAATGTTTTAGTAGGAAGAAAAAATATTTATTTTAATACAAATAAATGGTTGTCATAATAAACTTAATAATTTAATTACTAGAGAGTTTTATTTTTAAGCCACTTGCTTTTCTGCACATTAGAGTTAAGTCGAGAGAGTAATTGTTTAGGTAATGTGGGAGATAGGATGAGGGAGGTGTTAGTTCATGTGGGAGATAGGGTGAGGGAGGTATTAGGTCATGTGGGAGATAGGGTGAGGGAGGTATTAGGTCATGTGGGAGATAGGGTGAGGGAGGTGTTAGGTCATGTGGGAGATAGGGTGAGGGAGGTGTTAGGTCATGTGGGAGATAGGGTGAGGGAGGTGTTAGTTATTCTTTACAACATTAAGATATTGGTTTCAATATTTATTTATTTTCTATTCTGGATCCGCCTATGTCATAACAATATATGTATGGAACTTGAATTTTCCAATTCTTCGTAAAAAATCTGACAATAAAGAGATGAATTTGATTAATTGTTGGCCTAAAACAAATCAAGAAGGAGTCAAGGAAATAATTAAGAAGGCTAAGTACCGTACATACTAAGTTCGTGGGGCTATACTTGAAGGAAATACTATTAAATGATAATCTAGCTTCGGGTCATAAAGCCAACCCGAAGTAGAACTTCCAAAGAAGCTGTACCAACACCGACTATATAAGAAAGATTGAACGCGCTTCCGTGACGTGACGTCATGAGCTCTAGTCACTCCTGGTCGGCAAAAACCCCTCCCTACTTCACACTTTCCTGACTACACTACTGTACAGGGCGGGGCTGAGACAATTAGACGATTACTAACTTGAAAATTAACACTTTAATTGAACAGTAAATACTTACTGGCTAAATAAAAGCAAACTTAAAAACACACTTTTTCACTTTTTAAAGACAATGTCACTCTGGTGAGCTCCACTGGACGTCAGACAAACCTTAGCACGTTGTCCATCACTTTACTCAGCAATGATCGTCTAATTTTTTCCGCCCCACCCTGTATTTATTATTTGGTGCTACGTGTCTTATCACACATTTGGGGTATCCACCACTAAGCATTATAGTTGTTTTAATATACAAACTTTCTCCGTTTTATTATCAGGAAAATGTTTTGTAGTTAGTATAAAACTTACTAACTAGAATATAACTGTACCATACATAGAGTATTCACCAATTTAGAATTTAGACACTGCAAAACACCCTGATCGAGTTTTTTCTTAGTTTGTATAGTTGACTTAGGTAAGTTAAATCAATTGATAGGGTTTCTTTACAATTAATACGGTCAATTTCTTTGACACTAATAGGCCCTTTGGTTCATATTTTCTGTCAGTTTGACTTATTATAGACTCTAGAGTGTCAGTATTTTATAAAGGATCATTAAGTATGCTGTCAGATTTAATTATAAGTTATAATTTTATTATTAAAATTGTATTCGTAGCTTTTTATCCCGATACTCCTAGCTCTTGGCATCTACCAACGTCGTTCAAGCCTATCTTCTAAAGCACGTGTCTGAATTTTGAAAGATATCCACCTTACCTCCCCTGGTTCCACTATGGTGAATCTTATAAGTGCCATAGTGTAATCGGTAAAGGTAAGATGCTACCTTTCAGTGTTGATGCAGTGTACTTCATAATTAACTCCTCAGTGCATTTTTGCGAAGGTTCTGGCATACCATTAGTCAAGAATCAAATAGCTGAAGCTATTATTTATGCTTCTTAGTGAGTAATTCTCCATCTAGATATCATACTAAAACAAAGGTCCCGGGTTCGAGTCCCGTGTCCAGGTGTCATTTTTCAATTTTCAGAATATGATACCATTAGTCGTATGTCTGAGAGCCTTGTGCATTTATGTGTAAGAGCACTTGTTAAACAATTAAACTGTTTTACAATAATTATCATTCTAAATAATAAAACAAATATATAATTTAATTTTGGTGAATTCTTTGGTTTAGGGGTTTTGGTATTCGTGATATCCTAATATTCACAGCTAATTAAAATAAAAGTAGCTGTTTCAGAATAATTTGAAATGTCGTTGTTGGGACGAAACTTAGGCCTGGTCTCATAATTTTATTGATAATTCTCAGTACTAAATGTGAAGACATTGAGGGACTTCATTATATTTAACAATAGTGCATTAATCTTAGGAACGTGTTGGTGCATTGCATGACTCAAATACCACAGTAGAAATAGGGGTCCTTTTATAATCAAATTAGGGCTGTAGACGCACTTTCTCAACCGTACAAATTACACGAGTATATGAACATACATACTTGAAAACATGATAAGATTTATAATTAAAAAAATTGTCTTAATATGACTCTAAATGGGGGAAATTTGTAAATTGCTACAAACTTTGTGCAGTTTTGTTGAATGAAGTAAAATGAAATAATTACAACTCTATAAAAAACTTATAATCGTGTGATGGTGTGTTATTCATCACGGTAGCCAATACTATTATGTAGATGATATCGAAAGGTTTTTTTTGACGCTGGTAATTTCAACTTTTACTGTATACATTTGATAACATATCGTTTTTATGTGTACAGATTGTCTAAAGCACATCAATCACAATTTCAAGAAAGGGTCTTGCATTGTTATTATTATTACCTTGTTGAACATTTTTTTTTGCCTTGTTTGAAGTTTTGTCAACTTATCCAACACACCATTTATTTAATTAAAATTACTTTAGTGGAAATGTAACTTATTGGATTTCTTGTATAAAAACCAATATCCGCGAGTTTTCATTTATAATTCTAGATATTTTTGTTTGGGGTAGAGGAATTGTTTCAAAATACAATAAACAAATTGTAACAGTAAGTTCTAACTTGTACACACACGAGAAATTTAAAATACCAAAAGATTCGGTACATTTTGTTGTAGGACTTCCTTAAAATATATCGAGTTAGTCCTTTACTTATTTTTATTTTATGATTTATTTTTCAGAGTTAATGCTTCTACGTTTAGACACTCAAACAAAAAAGGCAGTTTTAAATATTTGTCAATATAAAATGTTAATTTTCAAATGTAATGATCTACTACTGTCTATAAAATAAATAAATACTTACTTTCGAAGCTTTTACTTAGGACAAAATCTTTTCTCTGAATGCTTGAAATTATTATTTTTCTTTAATATTTTATTTTTAGGGAATTAAAAAAACCGGATCTTTGGGATATGTGGTGTAGTTTACCTGTGCAAAATAGAATACAATATATTGATGGTATTGTTTTGCTTTGACAACAACATTTGTATTTTAAATCAAGTGTCAGAGAAGCATGATATGCCAGAAAAAGACCGGGTTAAGACCTGGACTGATGACGTCAGACACTTCCCTTGGAGTGAGCTCAGACTAAGTTATCTAGTCGGTGTTGGCAGTACTCACCTAGAGTGGTACAACTAAATATAGGATACAGTTTATGTTTGTACAAAGAATGGAACCAAAAGGATGTGAATGATTATTCTATTAACAATCATCCACCATCTTAGTTTGTAGGAGGGGTATGCATCCGCCATATTGAGAAGTCTCTGGTTCGAACTATAGTAGCGACATGGACAGTTGGTGGTCCTCCTGATGCAGGTGTTTCAGAAAAGTTACGGCAGGCAGTAACCCGAAAACACACACATGTATGAGATCATTATTTGGTTGTTTGTAGTAAAAGAACCCACTAAACTACAATTATCATTGACAAACTGCAGGTAGCTTCAAGGGAGGATCACCATTACATCTCATGTCCATTACATCGCGTTTTGCTAGAATAGCGTGCCTGACTCTCACTTTGAAGGTGGGGTTGGTTGAGAGAATAGTATAACTTATACAAAACTTAAATAAACTTCACCATAGCCGAGATGTCTAGGCAACTGGATCCACAACACTCCTAAAATAAATACACTATAATTTTGTTTTTTACTTCTCTGGAAAAAAATGTGTCTAGATAAAAAGGTATATTTTTAATTTGTAGATTATATTCTTATTTTATTCTTTCATCTTTGCTTTTAGTTGCACCACAGCAATTTGAATTTACAAATTCAAGTCTCTAAGTTTTTTAAGGACATTAGATTTCTGGAAAGCTAGAAACTCTCCCCCTCCCAAGGGGAGTCAGTTGACTCTTCATTCCTATTGGTTGTACGTCAGAGTAGGGTTAGCTGTATGTAGAGAGGAGGGGGAAACGCGACGTGATGGACCTGCAATGTATTTGTACTATAAACGCAATGTAATGGACACGCGATGTAATGGACACGCGATGTAATGGACACGCGATGTAGTGGACACGCGATGTAATGGACACGCGATGTAATGGACACGCGATGTAATGGACACGCGATGTAATGGACACGCGATGTAATGGACACGCTATGTAATGGACATGCTATCTAATGGACTTGTGATGTAATGAACATGCGATGTAATTGTATACACCCTCTTCAAGAGGAGGCATCACCCTTACAAAAATTTTACAGGGAAGGACCATTTAAAATAGCTTTTAGAGGCACCCAATTTTTTTTTTTCAAAAATATTGGGAAGGGCCTCTCTAAATAACTTTCAGAGGTATCCAATTTGCAAAAATCGTCCACAGAAGAATCACTCCAAATAGATTCTAGAGGCGTCATATTTATAAAAATTTGATGGATGAGTGGCCACTACAAATAGCTTTAAATGGAATTGAACACAAAATATATTTTTTCGAAAAAGTATCTCCAGGCTCCGAAACACTTCAAACACCCTTGATTTTTTTAATGACCACCCCTTCTTTTTCCGCCAGTGTCTGAATGTGTCTTTATCTGCGAGAGTGTCTAGCATTGACCTTAGCTGCTAGATATCCTTTGTGGCAAATACTTTGTGAATGGCGTATGCGCAGAAGTAGAGCCTCAGACGTCGCCCACCTCATTTCCGACACGCCGCTGTGTTCAGGGCAGCACTTAACTACCGTTTGTTAGTTTGTTTGCCTTAATGAATTATAATTATCTTAGCCACGTGACGTGCAGGGAAGTACACCCCTCAGGGGTATATAACTGGATCCACAGAGTGTGGCTGTATCCAATTACTGGAGAGGAATTATATTTTCGTCACGATACAAGAAGTATAAAGTTAGCTTCACGTTTGCGTCAAAAAATGAATCAACGCTTTCTTATGTAGCGGTTCACAGTAGGTCGCGTGTGATGTAGCTCACTTACTTGAGAGGTTATGTTGGAAATTATCACAGTTTATGTTTCTTTTGCTTTAGTCTAATTCTCTTAGTGAGGGCTTTATCGGAGAGATAGAAAAAGTATTAGATCTACTTTAACGTATTCATACGTCAAGTCATGTGATCTACAGCCGTCACTTAAGGTTGGGTGTTAGTGAGCGCAAATTTAGTGCGCTAATTTTGCAGTTTTTATAGCATAAACATTTTTTGAACAAAATAAATCAAATTTTTCTTCTATAGAAACATGTAGTTTAGTTTTATGCACGTGCTAATCTCAACAGTTTTTGAATATCTGGCATGAGCATGGTGGCATTTGGTGACAAACTTTTTAAATTAAGAGAAAAAGTTGTCATTAAATTCTAGGACCCCCTTGACAGATATTCAAGGACTGTTGAGATTAGCATGTGCAGAAAACTAAACTATATGTTTCTATAGAATAAATATTTGATTTATTTTGGCCAAAAATGTTCATGCTGTAAAAACTTCAAAAATACTTCCCTAAACTCACGCTCACTAGCACCCCATCTTAACAAATAACAATATAGTAAAATGTTATCAATGGTAACCGCAATACAATATGTTTGTATTTTCCAAAGGGCCCTTCCTATTAAAATTGTGCTGTATGTATTAACACGTACAAGACACGTGGTGTCCTTGTGTGAAGCAGGACCGCCAAACAACAGTTACCAGAAAAAGTGTTTTCATTGACTGCTGGTTCAAGTAAACACCAGTTTGGAGCGACTGCTCTTGTCTGGAGCGGTTGGAGCCTCCTCTCCTCTCAAAGCCCCTCGGTCCCCTCAACCGTGCCCGGAGGGGGACACACAAACATTTATTCCCCGCTCCTCGAATTGAGGGGGTTTGATTTGTTTTTAACTCAAGCACGTGGCGTGAAGCGTCTTTTTATTGTATTGCGAACACGTGTGTAAAAAAAAAAGAAGTAACATGCGTCGGTGGTCGAGCGGTTTAAGACGTCACTCTCGCAATAGGCTGGACTGCCGATGACGGTGAGATCAAGGTTTAAATATAAGTCTGTCGTACTTAATGTGGTTTTACTTAAATATATTACACCTCCCCCCGTCCCCCACCCACACACACAAAACTGCGGGTACACTTCTTATATTTATTTATTTAGCACCGCGTCTTACTACCCGTTCGGGTTATACGCTTAGGTACTATTTACGCTAATGGGTTAGAAATTGGGAAGGTTGAATATAGAGGAAGTGAACCCGCATTTGCGTGGAGGTAGAGTGGAAAACCATTTAGGAAAAACCACTCCCAGTTCACCCGACCGAGAGTTGAACCTCAATCTCCCCGTCCTCGGCAGTCGAGCTCAACACGACTAGCGAGTTAGCAAACTACGCCACCGAGACGGGTCAATTTTTACAAACACAACCTTCCTCATCTTCATCACATTAGTGTAATTAGTAAATATGTGTCTAACCAGAATGGGTAAGACGCGGTTATTAAAAACCTAGCAGTCTGTCCTTTTTTTAACTCCTACGAATAAGGTAGCCCTGTCTCTGGCGGAATTTTGGGGATATGAGTTGGTAACACTGGTGAACTGACCTCAACTATCCCGGTAGTAATAACAGGCGCCGGGCGTCGGCAACGGCGAGTGACGTCACCGGGCAGACGGAACATTGTGACATTGGGTGTAGACCAGGGGAGCTGTGGGTTAGCCTCCACACATGTACACACACTCACACACTCGTGTATCGCACCTACGAGAATCGTCCTCGTCGTCTTTGTGTTGTGGGGAATAAAATAAATAATAAAAGTTATGTGCTAAAATGTCCCCCTGTTGTCCTTGAGCTGAACGCGCGGTGAGTCAGCTCCCGACCTCACAAGGAGGACAGAGCAACAGTGGACTAAATACACCTCACAAGGAGGACAGAGCAACAGTGGACTAAATACACCTCACAAGGAGGACAGAGCAACAGTGGACTAAATACACCTCACAAGGACAGAGTAACAGTGGATTAAATATACCTCACAAGGAGGACAGAGCAACACTGGACTAAATACACCTCACGAGGACAGAGCAACACTGGACTAAATACACCTCACAAGGACAGAGCAACAGTGGACTGAAATTTTCTTTTGAATAATTTTGAAATTTCAAATCTTTTGGCACACTCTTGGCGTAAATTTTAGTTTGATTTTTTTTAAATCATGAAACTTTGTTGGAAACAACTCTGGGAATCATTGCTTGAAGAAATCGCCTCACGTTTTAAATATGTAGAGCAGGAACAGGAGGGGAATAAAGGGGTGGGATTTCTACCAGTGGTGTCTCGGGGTGAAGTCTTCCAACAGAAGATGGCGAGTAAATATCGTTAAAACCATCGAGAAACAATTTGGGTGTCTTCGGTGAAATTTTATTGTTTAGTTTTATAATGTTACCGATTAAATTTGGATATTTTTTTTTGTATTTTATTGATAGTATAGTAAAAATTGAATTATAATATTTGTTTTAATTTATACTAAAATTATAATCATAATGAAAGAACAAAACCCTGCCAGGGTGGTAGCGCGGTCTAACACGATACTTTAGAAGTAGACAAGACTGGCGATGACGGGGAAATCGAGGTTCGAAGCGGGTAGTAAGACGCGATGTTTGTATATAAATATATTAAAATATATATATATACTTTATGATTTTAAATATATTTTAATTATGTAATATATTTCTAGATATTGAGAGGAAATAAGAACATTGGGCTTACTTTGTTAATACTATTTTTGGATAGGATGGTTGGAACGGTAAAGGGGGGCTAGGGGGGCGGTACTATTCCGTAAAAACATCCTCTCTAGTACGGTTCTCTGTAGGCAGGCAGGTAAGCGGACAGTCACAAAGTTACTTAAGCTACTTTAATAAATCCATACGTCAAATCATGTGATCTGCAACTCTAACTTTCGATAGATATATGATCAATATCTATATAAAATAACAATTATAATATACTAAGTAAAATGTTATCATGTTGACCGTAAATAAACATGTTTGTATTTTCTAAAAGGTATTTCCTATGAAAATTGGAATGTAGGCTCTGAGTTGACCGCGGGATTGGGAGACTACTTCCTTTAGTTCCTAGTGAGGTGGTAATAAGCGAGGAGTTGTACCGTTCTTGCTGCAAGGCCCGAGGATCAAAGAGGGGTGGGGAGGGGAGGGGAGGTGCACCTCAGCAGCGGAAACCGTCGTCAGCTCCATTTGACACTCCAGACGGAAACATCTGCTCCACATTGAACACCTATCAGACACTTCCGTGCTGCCTCTTATGTGGTGTGGAGAGTAGGGTTGGACGTACACTTTCTAAACGCTGGGTTACAAACTTCAGACAGTCTTAACTTTAGCAGAGAAACAATGGACACGAAACAGCGAGGTCTAGTCGGACACTACACCATCTGTGTTAACAGTGGCCACGTGGTCTGAGGTGTCAGACACGAATTGTACTTCATTTATGGTTATTAGAGGGCTCAAGGTTTGAATTTAGATTGGGTACATTTTAAGGCTCATTATAGACTTGATTTGTCACTGTGGTCTTCCCATCTCTTTGCACACGGATGTGGGTGCATTTTCTTAGAGCTATCTTCCTTTTTATCGTAATTTATACTAAGTCATTAAAAGCCTTTGTGGGCCCCTTTCCCTGGTGTTACCGCGTCTTACCACCCGTTTGGGATATATTCATATTTAATTTAATGAGATAAGGAAGGTACAACTTACAGGAAATTGACTTGTGTTTGCGTGGAGGGAGAGTGAAAAACAATTTAGGAAAAATCACCCTCAGTACACCCGACCCGAGATTTAAACCTCGATCTCCCCGTCATGAGAAGTCTATAGTCTACTCAGAGAGGAGCGCGTTAGACCACGTGGCCACCTAGGCGGGTATCGTAGATCTTAACAAATGGTATGTTCTGAGAACTCTCAGACTTACTCATCGGATACTTTTTATTATAATTTAACAAAAAAAACTATAATTTAGAATTGAATGGAGAGCTTTATTTGAGTTTAAAGTACAGGATGTTTCCCTCGCGCTAGGCCACCGAGTTTCCCTTATAACTTTCAAACTGACGGACGCACTTGGTGCTGTAGTCGTGACAGTCCAAATCAAACCTGCCCACCAGGATCTGTCCCAGTCCACCACTGAGCTGAGTGAGTTCAAGGTACGAAAACTGAGCCCTTTCACTCGTCCAGACCTGCAATCGGTCTCCTGACCCACTGTTCAGGAACAAGGGGGATATCTCCTGTCTGAATATTGTACCTGGCACGGAGGGTATGGAGAGGTCAAGGTCGTACTAAAACAACGCGTCCATAAAATATTGCATCGCAAGAGTAATGGCTTCGACCGGCCTTGAAACAGAGCTACAGTAAGAACGTGGCTGGAAGGACAAAATAGAAACATATTCGCACACAGTAAAAACTAGTAACGTTTTACTTACGATAGTACGACACCTTTAGATCAGTCGTTAGCGTGTCTATCTATTGAAATCAAGAGTACCGGCTTCAATTCCCAGCATGGTCGATAAATAGGGGGGCGTCCCTTTTATTAGTGATTACTTAAAGGTTGAAGAGGGGGAACTGGGTGTTGTGTCTATTTTAGAACTACGTTAGTATGAAAGTCGTGAGCCAATCAATCGGTTCGGAAAGTACACGTTAAATGCCTCACATAACAAAATAATTACTGCATTATTATTGTTATTTTAAAGGCATTGATCATATCTATAAGAAGTAACAGCTTTAGATCACATGACTTGACGTATGAATATGTATCTAGTAACGTTAATAGCTCTCTTTCTACGAACTGTGAACAGTAATTAGAGAAGGTTTTGTCCTTGTCTTGGCCTCGTTTTACGGATTTCTTTGTTGGGTTTTTTTCTCCCGTGAATCCAACCCTCATTACAACAGGCCGGAACTTGAACCCTGACCTAACGTCACCGGTGAATTAGACCACATTAGGTTGATGACTTACCCCTCGTGGCTATCGATGCGGGTTTTAAGGCTTGTTTTAGTCAACACAACTCAATCTTAATTTTAATAAAGTTTTAAGATTCATAAGTTTGTTGGGTTTTTTTTTTCCTAGTGCTCTGCTACCTGTTATAGTGAACTTATTACCAGGATGAGGAAGGTGAATAATGCCCAAGACAATCTATAAGTGATTGATTCTAACCCTTGCGAGAGAGGTGTTATTTGCCTGGATAGAGAATGGTAAACCAATCAAGTGGGTGGGATGAGTCCTAGCCTGTCGGGTTTTCCAATAGTACATTGAAGATGAGGCCCTAATTAGGCTATAACAGGGTTATATCCACGCACGACTTACAGACTAACCTAACCTAGTAGAACACACTCCAACCTAAACACACAAACTGTCAGAGCTTTACAGTTCTTAATTTTTATCCGGGAGGGTTTAAATCCACGACTCATAGCACTGGAGAGGTTTCTCCATTCTTTAAATGCGAATGCTGGTACATTTAAAAATGTATCCCTATCATCCCTACCCTCTTAAATTCAACATTCAATGAACCTCTTCTTTAGACAGAAAAACATCCCTTGTGTGCTTGTGATTTGTTTTCTAGATACAAAAACCAAATCCACACGAGTTGTGAAATGTTCTCCACCCCAGTCAAACCAGGGTCACTCAGAGCCGCCTCTTTGATGCCAAGTCACGGGATCCGTCAGGCTATAGTTAGAACATGATATGAAGGGCCTTATCTAACAGCTAGGACATTTACTATAGCTTTTCTCACGTATCCATACGTCAAGTAATCCGGATATTATAATAAGATACGAGTAGCTTTCTACGAAGAGTTACAACATCCAGCAAGTTATCTACAGCCGAGTCTTTTATAACCGCTTTATTACTCATCGGTATTTCCTTGAGTCCCGGCTTCGATGGAGCTATTTAACTGTGGGTATTTATTTATGTGGTGACGTAGCTTGACAAAATAATGTATAGACAGTTTACGATACAGCGCGCGCTCCCGATGAAAAATGGCAGATTTTAGAAAGTAGCTGTTCACCCTCAAATAAACAGGCGAAACAAAACGTTTATTTTTGTGTGCTTGAAAAAAAATCTGCTCTATTAAATTAAAAGTATTTTTTCTATAACTCAAATTACACTTATCACTGTAAACAGATTTTTTGATATTTAATTCTTAAGGATTAGAAAGCAAATACGTTTCGTTTACAGCGTTCTAAGTTCAAAACTAATCTCAGTTAATAAAAACCGTGCGGCTAATCAAACTTAATAAATTATTCATTCACGTAGTGGGCCGACGATTGCCATCCATCAGGCAAGTGTCAACAAATGTATATCGTATACAACTTTGAAGTAGTGTTCTAGTTGCTATATTGTTTTAAAAATAAACTGACATTATTCCAAACAGAAGGCTTCAAAAGTTGAGCAATGATCGAGCGGTTATTGTAGCTATTAAGTGTTTAAAGATAAATACAGAGAGCTAATGACCCATTTTTAACACGGGTAGTAGTTTATAATACGTATCTATATCCCGTTACTTTGCGAAATCCGATAAGAAATTGGGAAAAAGGTCAAAAAGGAGTGTTTTGTTATGTTTACCATACTGGTAAAAAAAATTGCAAACCTAAATCTTAACATAATATGTTAACCGGACGTCCGAGCTATGTCCATGCAAAATTTCAACACACTTGGTAATGTGGTTTTTGCGTAAAGAGCAACAGACACCAACTCATTTTTATATATTAGTAGGAAGTAAGCTCAAAGAAAGATATTTATTTATTTTTAACTTAAAAAATAAAAATTTAAAGCTAAAATCTAGAACTTAATTGGCTAAAAATTCTACTACAGCTTTTTTTAAAAATCAAATTTAGAAATAATTGCTGTATTTTTTTTATAAAGCTTCGATTTTTATTTGTTATGTTCAAAAACTAAATTACTGAACCTATTGTGACTTAGTTCTTAAACTTGTCATAATACACGAGCTTGGTGTTGACTGGAAGGAAACCAAAACTATTTTCTATGAACCGATATATAAACTTGTAAACATATTTTAGAAGTTAAAACTTTCCACTGTGGAAAGTCCACATAATTATGTTGATCGACGAGAGATGATTAAATACTCGAGAAACGAAAGGTATAGGAGCGTAAAATGGGTAGTTGTGAATCAAATGCTGTAATTTAATAGGTAAGGGTCACGACACAATTTGTATTGTCACTTGTACCTTCCTCCTAGCCTGTTTGTTCTCCTACTACTGAACAGCTCCACCCAGTACGTTATAAAACCACTTGGTTACTGGTGTTGATGAGTTTCTGCTCAACTATTCTAATGGAGGTAATAAATAAAGGGTTGAATAACTCACCGGAGGGTTGCGATGGATGCCAAGCCTTATCCTGGAATATTTCTTCATTAGAACCCTCCATATTACATAGGCCATCTTGATGCGGTAGCCCCAAACGTAGGGGCGACAACTCTGTTGGTTATAGGGCGAGGGTCACTCGAGGGAAACTCGCGAAAAATTCTTAGTTTAATAAACACTGTGTCGTTTATTTATATCTTAAAAATGATTTAAGTTTAAACTAGTTTTGTTTTTTAAGAAAACACTTTTGATGCATATCACTTCAAGAGACGACACTTAATACGATTCTGTGCATGAATACACTTAGTTTAAAAAAAACTTACGACACAAACACACCACAAGGTTACTCTTCAAGCTTAAAAAAGAAACACACACAAATATGTCATCGCAAACAAGAAGACGTATATTGAAGCTCCACTTGTTCTCACGTCAGCACACGGGGGATTTCGATGATAACAATTGTGATAGTAAGTGGGGTGGGGGGGTGTTGATCAGACATGCGAGCGAGAGTGAGAGAGAGAGAGAGAGAAAGACAGGGAGTGTCTGATTGGCGCGTGTGTAGACACTTGCCCGCGGTCCCACGAGCGGACGGTGCGGTACTGAAGAGTCGTCTGCTTCCAACCGCTCATTCATGTTCAAGAGAAAGAGAGAGAACGTCCATCCCCCCTCCCCTCGCCAACTCACTCTGTCTCACTGGGAGTAGCAGGGGAGGGGAGTTGGGGTCCTGGCTTCAGTCTCAGGGAAACAATAACAGCTTTGGGGACCGGCGTTCATTGAGTGGTCCCAGACTGAGTCACGTAGTTCTAGATCACCCTCTGCAGAGTCTTGTCTAGGTGTGTTGATGATGGGAAGGTCGGAGTTCAAATATAGGCTCGTGTGTACTTCATGTAAATACAGGTGTTTTTATTCTTGTTTCTAACTTCCTCAGCCTCTACCATATTGGTGTGCATTTGTGGTTGGGTAGAAACACGTAGAGGCTGGTAATATCAACCTGTTGTATCCATGGTACTCTGGTAATATCAACCTGTTGTATCCCTGGACCTGGTAATATCAACCTGTTGTATCCATGGTACCTGGTAATATCAACCTGTTGTATTCATGGTGACTGGTAATATCAACCTGTTGTATCCATGGTGACTGGTAATATCAACCTGTTGTATCCATGGTACCTGGTAATATCAACCGGTTGTATCCATGGTACCTGGTAATATCAACCGGTTGTATCCATGGTGTCTGGTAATACCAACATGTTGTATCCGTGGTACCTGGTAATATCAACCTGTTGTATACATGATGTCCGGTAATATCAACCTGTTGTATCCATGGTGACTGGTAATATAAACCTGTTGTATACGAGGTGTCTGGTAATATCAACCTGTTTTATCCATGATGACTGGTAATATCAACCGGTTGTATCCATGGTGACTGGTAATATAAACCTGTTGTATCCATGGTGACTGGTAATTTAAACCTGTTGTATATACGTTGCCTGGTAATATAAACCTGTTGTATCCATGGTACCTGGTGATATCAACCTTTTGTATCCATGGTACCTGGTGATATCAACCTGTTGTACCCATGGTACCTGGTGATATCAACCTGTTGTATCCATGATGACTGGTAATATAAACCTGTTGTATACATGGTGCCTGGTAATATCAACCTGTTTTATCCATGATGACTGGTAATATCAACCGGTTGTATCCATGGTAACTGGTAATATAAACCTGTTGTATACATGTTGCCTGGTAATATAAACCTGTTGTATCCATGGTACCCAATCTTAGATTCCCCTAACCACTCAGTCACAGGTGATAGACTTCTTGCTAACTCCCAACTGATAATAAACCACTCAGCAACCATTTCCATTCGGGGGAGGGGTGTGGTAGAGACTTCCTGGACATACTGATAGAGTGAACAAGGAACATGCTGACAGAGGTCCTTGGTTCTACAGCCCAATTCTCATAGATAGAGCCTTATCTGAAATAATAGTCACAAGATATACTTTCACATAGTTATACATCAAGTTATGTGATCTGCAGCTGTCACTTTTATAAATATATATATCTATAAAATAATAATAATAATATAGTAAAATGTTATCAATGTTGATTACAAATAAATGTGGACTGCAAATACATTTTTTATAAAAGGCTCTTTCTATCAAAATCGAACTGTAGCTCCTATAGCATTGTAGTTTTACGGTCTTTTTGCCTTAGATTTGATGGTTAACTTTGTGGACTTAAAAAACAAACAAAAAAGTCAACGAAACATCAGCCTGTTGATTCGGCCCATACTGCGCGCTACGCACATCTGTGTGTAGTATTGCATGCCCATCTTTATTAAGGGGCGTGGTTTATAAGTATTCTTATCGTTGGTCGCAATGTAACAAGTCCCCACCACCCCTCATCACAGCAAGTGTCCACAGAGAGAGATGGAACAAGGACATCGAGTGGAAGGTTCCGATTTGAGCCCCACCTGTTTGTTGCTGTATTGTTTTATAAATTCTTCGCGCAGGAATGTTTTGTCTACTTGTTGTTTAAAATAATTATTTTGTTTTTAAAAGATGTTGTTCGCCGTGGTTCTTTACGTCTTATTTTTCTTATTTTCAACCGAACCTCGTGCTTGCGACGCAGGTTCATGTTTTATATATATATATACATATATATATTCATGTCTTGTCTAGACCAGCGCCTAAAAACGTTTAGAACTGCGAGACCATTTTTTATAACGACCACCCCATGAGTGGAGGGGTAGTTAATTTATTTGAGGTATTTAACATGCACTTTCTAAACCAAAACATACCAGCAGAGACTTATAAACTTGTAACTTAAATCTAGAATAGACACAACACCCAGCCCCCAGCCATTAATTCATCATTGTGAAAGGGGAAAACCCTCATCTGAAAATGAGACATTTTACGGTCATGTCAATAATCGAACCTGGGACCCTTATCTCAGAAGGCAGACATGCTACTGACTAAGCTAAAGTATTGGATTGATTTTTTAATTTAATTAATTTTGTCATCCGTATATTATACCTTTTGTTTTTTGTTTTTTCATAATTTTATATTTTCAAATAACTTAAAAATGTACCGGTAGATATTATAAAGTTTTCGTAATCCAGAGTTTGGGAGCCAATTCTCTGGAACACCGTTTGTTGTTCATGTACAGGAGCTCTGCTCTACTAAATATTATACCCGTAATGGTGGTCACACGGTCTCAGGCATTACTTTCGCGTTAAAATATACCATAGAGAAAGGGCTTGACTGTCAGTAGTGACAGGAATACCAACCCACGTTAGTTTAAGAAGAAACGTACCCTCGTAATGAAATTGACATACAGTGTTACCAATGTGTTCCTATGACATTCGTGACTCAAGGAAATTAAATGCTTTGATATGATATATATATAATATTATATATATGTTCATTTAATGTGTAGCGTGGTTCGTGTAATCAGTTTATCTGTAGCCATCTAATCCCTCACAGCTGGGAGTTCGCTCGTCTAATATCGCGCGCACACCAACTTTCAAACTAATGAGCTCATTTTGTGTGACATGGACTGAAAACCCAAATGTTCTAACAATCCTGGAACCCAACTAGTTCCCGAGGGAGCAATAACAATACAGCGAGACAGTGGGTAGAGCTGTGAGATGGCAAGTTTTCCAGAAATATTACCTTACTTTTTTTTACAGACTTTTTTTTCCAGATATTTAAATATAACGAGATTGTGATTGTAAGGATTTATTAATTTTGTAACACTTAATAGGTATGACATGTAACACAGAATATATATATATATGTATATAACGTACACCAACCCCAATGGGGCTCTCAAACGTTGTCCGATATTAAACATGAAGATTATATAACAAGGATACATTTAGTGCCCTGACAGGCTGAAAATATGAATACCGCGTGTACAGGGGCGGGAAAATTATAACAAAAACCCAATCTATCTCAAATACAGGGGTCGACTGGGACCTTAAACGAATACAGGGGTACAGAGATGGTGGGGAGAGAAATAAACCATGGAGATGAAAAAACCAGATAGAGACAAAACCAAGGAAAATAGAGTTTAAAAGACCCCGTTCGAGCGAGCCGCCGGGGTAGGTCAGAGAAAATAATAGTAGGCCTACACTACCAGGGCTACTATGACATTCCCATACGTAACCCTGGCGTGAAAAATAAATGAACTTCCTCCAGTGGGCGATTTCTGCCTCACTGGTTTATATAACGAGATATCCAAAGCTCTAGATTTTAATTTATACCGAGGACGTTGACACCCAAGACATTATCAAATGAATTACAATAACAGCAATAACAGTTCTCTTCTCACACTCATGTATAGACTACAGCGCTCGGTGGTTGAATGTGTAACTAACGTTGGGGTCTGTTGGAGACCAGATATGTTAGTACTTCAATATTATAAAACATCCCCTTCCCCCGGGATTCAATGATCTGAAGTATTTAACGTAACTTTTTCCTGATGAAAATTTACCATTTTAATCTTCACCTGTCAGTGAGGCGTAGACCTACCACAGTTTTTATAACAGTATTATGATAAGAAACAAATAAATCTTTATTGAAATATTGAAGAAAATGTTGTTTGGCATTTAAGAATTTACATCTTCTCGATGTCTGATAGTCACGGACATAAAAACATAAAAAATTAAGAATATTTTTTATATAATAACAAATACAAACCAATATTATAATAAATTTTGTGCAATACATTATCGAACATTTAATTTATTTAAGGTGGGATACAAGGGTTCGCGGATTAAGGCCAGTATTTGTACAGTTTTCACAACAAACATTTTGTTTGTACACAACAAATAAAATATTTACCCGCCTCGGTGGCGTAGTTGGCTAACATCGCTAGTCGTGTTGAGCTCGACTGCCGAGGACGGGGAGATCGAGGTTCGAATCTCGGTCGGGTGAACTGGGGGAGGTTTTTCCTAAGTGGTTTCCCACTCTCCCTCCACGCAAATGCGGGTTCACTTCCTGTAAATTCAACCTTCCCTATTCCTAACCCATTAGTGTAATTAGAACTTATGTGTATAACCCGAACGGGTAGTAAGACGCGGTGCTAAAATTAATTAAAATTAAATTAATTAATAATAAAAAATTTCTCCAGTTGATCGGTTTAGTTTAATTTCCTACACATGGTATTATCAACCGTTTTGATTATCTGTCTAGGGAGTGAATTCTCAGGCAGCAAAAATATTTAAAATGGGCAATCAATTAGGCATTGAAAAAATAGGACCCAGGCACAAGAATAGGCACTTAAGGAAAAAAAACACAATAGACAGGGTAAAATTGATTTTACTACCTAAAGGCTGTTTTTGATGGGTTTTATTAGCACGACATCTTACTACTCGTTCAGGTTATACGTATATGTTGTAATAATTACGCTAATATGTTAGAGGTTAGGAAGGTGGATTTAGCGGGAGTGCATCAGCACTTGCGTGACGGGAGAGTGAAAAACCATTTAGTAAAAAAAAAACGCCTTAAGTACACCAAAATCTCGATCTCCCCTTCATAGACAGTACAGTCTACTACGAGAGTGACGCCTTAAATCATTCGACCACGGAAGTGGGTAACATACTGTTATTGGATAGATACTTTTCTAGATTTTCAATAGCTAAATGGGTTAGATTTTCAGATAAGTTTTTTATAATTTGAAAAGCCGAGTTCTACTTCACGCGATTTCAAGGGACAATATTTCAAACTTGCTGTTTCCAAATAAGTTGAACTTTTCTCCTGCAAAGGCATGTCCTTTCTTCTCAAGATGTCTGCCACTGCTCACATTGTCCCCCCAAGATGTCTGCCACTGCTCACATTGCCCCCCCAAGATGTCTGCCACTGCTCACATTGTCCTCCCAAGATGTCTGCCACTGCTCACATTGTCCTCCCAAGATGTCTGCCACTGCTCACATTGTCCCCCCAAGATGTCTGCCACTGCTCACATTGTCCCCCCAAGATGTCTGCCACTGCTCACATTGTCCCCCCAAGATGTCTGCCACTGCTCACATTGTCCCCCCAAGATGTCTGCCACTGCTCACATTGTCCCCCCAAGATGTCTGCCACTGCTCACATTGTCCCCCCAAGATGTCTGCCACTGCTCACATTGTCCCCCCAAGATGTCTGCCACTGCTCACATTGTCCCCCCAAGATGTCTGCCACTGCTCACATTGTCCCCCCAAGATGTCTGCCACTGCTCACATTGTCCCCCCAAGATGTCTGCCACTGCTCACATTGTCCCCCCAAGATGTCTGCCACTGCTCACATTGTCCCCCCAAGATGTCTGCCACTGCTCACATTGTCCCCCCAAGATGTCTGCCACTGCTCACATTGTCCCCCCAAGATGTCTGCCACTGCTCACATTGTCCCCCCAAGATGTCTGCCACTGCTCACATTGTCCCCCCAAGATGTCTGCCACTGCTCACATTGTCCCCCCAAGATGTCTGCCACTGCTCACATTGTCCCCCCAAGATGTCTGCCACTGCTCACATTGTCCCCCCAAGATGTCTGCCACTGCTCACATTGTCCCCCCAAGATGTCTGCCACTGCTCACATTGTCCCCCCAAGATGTCTGCCACTGCTCACATTGTCCCCCCAAGATGTCTGCCACTGCTCACATTGTCCCCCCAAGATGTCTGCCACTGCTCACATTGTCCCCCCAAGATGTCTGCCACTGCTCACATTGTCCCCCCAAGATGTCTGCCACTGCTCACATTGTCCCCCCAAGATGTCTGCCACTGCTCACATTGTCCCCCCAAGATGTCTGCCACTGCTCACATTGTCCCCCCAAGATGTCTGCCACTGCTCACATTGTCCCCCCAAGATGTCTGCCACTGCTCACATTGTCCCCCCAAGATGTCTGCCACTGCTCACATTGTCCCCCCAAGATGTCTGCCACTGCTCACATTGTCCCCCCAAGATGTCTGCCACTGCTCACATTGTCCCCCCAAGATGTCTGCCACTGCTCACATTGTCCTCCCAAGATGTTTGCCACTGCTCACATTGTCCCCCCAAGATGTCTGCCACTGCTCACATTGCCCCCCCAAGATGTCTGCCACTGCTCCAATTGTCCTCCACCCAATTTACAAGCATTGGAAGATATTCAACAAGTGTCGACTTTCAAACCTGCTCCAAACGAGTAGGCCACAACCTACAATTTCTAAGAAACAGGACTCTCTTCCATCAGAAAATCCATATTGTATGAAAAAGAGAGGGATCAAAGTCGAAATAGACGCGTTAAGTCGCTTATTCATAAAATAGGCAGAAACCAACAGAATAGGCAATCATAGGCACTATGAAATTAACAGTGCACTCGTAATAACAAGAAATGCACACACACACACACACACACACACACACACACACACAAACACACAAATATATATACCAACTGCCTATGTTTTGCGATCAAGCTAATTAAAGGCAAATAGACAACATCCGGTCCCTTGTTTATGAGAATCCTGTAATTTGATTGGGCTCTTTCCTCTTCATAATGGTTTCTGTTCATAGTCCATTATGGTCAAGACAGATATTCAAGAAATGTGGAGATTACATTATGTAAACATTTAAACTAAACGTACTTAAAGGATTATGATCCATATATCATGATCGGTTAAATAGCAAGACTCTTATGTTTGCCAGTTATGATTATAGCCATAGCTAGATATCAAGTTCTTTAAATTAAAAAAGATACTTGGACATGCAAATCGAACCCGGGACCTTTGGCTCAGTACGCCAATGCGATTCCTGGATAGCTCAGTGGCTAGAGCATTGGCGTACTAAGCCAAAGGTCCTGGGTTCGATTTCCGTGTTCAAGTGTCATTTTTCAATTTAAAGAACTTAAACTTACTTAGTGAAACAATATTTTATTTATTTTAGTAAAAAAAAAATTGCTATGAAACTTGCAAAAATATGAGCCTAAGGGGGCCACGTTGATAATCGATAAATTACCGCGCAGACGTTCAACTCTAACGCAATATTTAATTCTACAATCCGTTATTTCAAAATATGGTTCACGTCAAAATAAAGTCGAAAGATTCCAACAGGGCTTCTTTTCCTTAACAACTCTATAGTTTGTGGTTTATTATTAGAAGAAAATGTGTGAAATTATTGTAATATTAGCTCATTTTCAACGAGTTTTTAAACATATTTGTGGAACTATGAGACTAGGCTTGATGAAAAAGGGCTCTAGACCTATATTTAGCCTTTCTATAACAAATAGAGTTATCTTTTGACAGGTTCAAAACAGAAAACTTTAAGATATTTGATAGCTAGCAGCGATCTTCTTTACCTTCAGATAAGAAGTTCCATAGTTTTATATACCTCCTTTCTTATTGACATGACAAAGGGTGGTTTCATGTGAAGGGAAAAAGGGAGCATAAACTTAGAAAGAATAGATAAATAGTTCCAGAAAACGCAGCCTTAACTCATATTCTCTTCCATCCCAACTTAATTATATGTCCTCGAAAGCCAAGAATTCTTTCAAAACGAAGACAATTAATATTCCACATTTTTTATGTCTTTTTTATTCTTCAATTCTCTTTCTTAGATTTTCCTGGGTCTTGATTGGTTCCCTTGCTTCCCCTTCCCCCCCGATTGATTACGTCACGTGTAGTTGTTGCCACTGACAGCAACATGGAGGCGAGGAGGGTGTAGGGCAACGTGCGCCTTGAACATAGACTACCTGCCTGGACGCTGTTTGGACAGACTCGGCCTGGGCTGAGAGCGTTAAGGGGGTAAGAACTATAGGGACAGACCGTGTTGACAAACCAGGAAGTACCCGCGCCAGTGTTCGCACGGTATAAGACGTCAGGTTCGCTATAAACTTTTTTTTTGCGACGCGTTGAGGTTCTAGTCAAATGATGGAGGGGTTGTTTCACATGTGTTTTCTCCAGACTAATGCGGATACGTTTCCCCTATAAGTCCCCCTTATCATTCTTACCCCTAGATTAAGTCGCTATTAGTAATGGTGTTGAATGTAAAACTAAAACAAGAATATTCGTGTCGTTGTCAAGTATTGAAGTGCAGTTTCTGTAGCATTCACTTAAGTCACATTTAGATCAATTAAGTAGTTCCTTGATTTTAACATTTTTTTAAATGTGGTATTTATTTAAATAATAGTAAATGGTTCCATTGTTCTCTATTCTTTTGTATTTTAAATAGAATGCGTACGTACGCACCACGATCCTAAGTTAGGTGTTATCCGGGGGGTGAGGGATGAGTATATATGAGAGGAAATGCACCCGCATGTGAAGAAGTTAGAGCAACTCCTTTGTTTCTTTGTTACTGTAAGCCTCGTAAACTGCTCGAGACAAGGGTTGCACACCCCACCAGGAGCCATCAGGCTAATGAGAGAGGAAGTTTGATGGGGTTGAGGGGAGGGGGTGTAATGTGGGGACCACGCCCAGTTCAACGCACTGGGAGGTAGGTGTGAAAACAACACAGAGGACTTTACTGCTTCACAGGGTCCGTCTATCAGGTCGCGTCATGCCAGTATGCTATGATCAACATCTCACTGCTGAAAGATTATATCAAGTTGGATTAATAGTCAGCCTCGACTACGGCCAGGATCGTTTAGCTTCACATGACTGTAAACGAAATTTGATATAAGTTTGAAGCTCAGTTTGAATCCCATAAAGTAGTGTCTTTCAGAATTTCACCTGTCACGCAACATAAAAAAACATAAAAAAAGGAGTAAACAAACACCTTGCGATCTTGTAAAGATATAACCAGTCGATCTATATTTTCTCTAGGGGTGAACTAAATAAATCCGTTACAAAGGGAAGGAAAGGATTATAACATTCCCCAACATCGTGTTAGAATCTTTGTTAATTTGTTCAACAAAACTTCCTATCATCAACAAATATTTTATGAGTAATAAAACTCATAAACGCATTGTCTACTCTCTGAAATCCTTCAGCTCCCCCCTCCCCCGGGGGGTCAAGTACCACAACTTGAGAAACATTTATTCAGGATTTAACACTTAATATTTCCTAAATTGAAAAGAATCTTAAACACAAAGAATGGAGATTCGCTAAAGGCACCCTCTTCGGTTATAACGCTTTTTTTTTGTAGATCGTAAAGACAATCATGACATATTTTAGAAAATTACATTATTATATTAAAGTCCAGTTTAAGTTATTTTCTCAATTTTACTGGAACTTTGTAATACCACCACTACCAGTTCATTACATCAAACTCGACATCTCAGCATCGTAAATAAATGAATCAAGTATGTAGCTAAGAAATATTAACGAAACCCTCGTCATGACCTCCTAATATACAAACCTTGAATCTATCTGTTCACGACAGACGCCTTTGAAGCAGAGCGCTGCAACCCACCGCACGTGTCAGTGTTGAGAGTTGTTTATACACAAAGGAGCTACGAGCAAGAGCGGGCTTAAGATCAACGTAACTCTATTAATGTTTGTTAAAAGTGATCACTTTGTGTATGTGTGTGTGTGTGTGTGTGTGTGTGCACAGGATTATTTCAGCTTACTTCTGTTTTAAATTAACTTAACCTAAGACATCACACATATAAACATATATAGCTGAATACCCCTAAGAATACATATCCGACATGCCTAAAGGTTTACTCACAAAGGTGGGCACGAGGACAAAGACGCCAGTTTCATCTCATCTAGTTTTCCGGTGATGGGGAGGCTAGGGCTCAAATCTCGGTTGAGATAAGATGGTGGTATTTCTTAAATAGTTTCACACACTCCCTCCCCACAAATGTGGTTACACTCTCTGTATATTCTCGGTTCATTCTCACTACCTCATTAGTGTAAATATGTGAATAGCTAATAGATAGTAAGACGCGGGGAAAAGTGTCTGCTTTACTCGTTTATATTCATACGCCAAGCCATGTAATGTTCCATGAGATATACATAGTAAAATGTTTCCAATATCGAAAGATTTTCACTCACGTTGCCTAAACTTACAAAGGTTGTTTGCTATAATCTGAATGTTAAGTGATAGTAAAATGTTATTGTCAGGAGTTGAACCAGGGAACTTACCACTCAGTCACAATTACAGAGAGTTCAGTTGGCTTGTAAGTTGTATATGTCCTACATTGGCCCCGTCACCAGTTAACAATGCACAGTACTACTCTGTATGTGTGTGTGTGTGTGTGTGTGTGTGTGGAATCAATGATGCTTCCAGCAAACATTCCTGTGTTCATGTGTGTGCAATACACACCCACATTCTCGAGTGTACACTTGGCCGCAAACATTTGTTACCTCGCCTCAGTGGTCGCGTGGTCTAAGGTGTCGCTCTCACAATAGACTGGACTGCCTATGACGGGCAGCTCGGTGGTTGAATACCAGTCGAGTGTACTGAGAGTGGTTTTTCCTAGATGGTTTTCCACTCCCTCTCCGTGCAAATGTGTGCACATTTCCTCTTGATACAAACCTTCCTCGGCCCTACTCATTTTTATCAATATGATGATAGCCCGGATGGGTTTTATGACTCGGTGAACAATATAAATGTGTTATTTATTATCAACTCAAATACTCAGTAGGATGGACTTTGGAAGAAATT
Organism: Timema genevievae; assembly: GCA_902155825.1. Taxonomy (NCBI): domain Eukaryota; kingdom Metazoa; phylum Arthropoda; class Insecta; order Phasmatodea; family Timematidae; genus Timema; species Timema genevievae. The sequence continues at coordinate 32,488 of CABFWO010004131.1, read as the reverse complement.
TATACTACAGTTCAATAAATAAATAAATAAATAAATACATTTTAATACGTTCATAGGACAAGCCGTGATGCTCTTTACATGACAATTTTGATAGTTTGAGTCAATATTCGCAGCGGTAAAATAAAAGCTAGCCTACATTTATTAGTTAGATCCCTACTATGTGAAGGTTCTTAATAATGCTGCTGCTGCTACTACTACTACTACTACTACTACTACTGCTACTACTACTACTACTACTGCTGCTACTACTGCTGCTGCTACTACTGCTGCTACTACTACTGCTACTACTACTACTGCTACTACTACTGCTGCTACTACTACTACTGCTGCTACTACTGCTGCTGCTGCTACTACTACTACTGCTGCTGCTACTACTACTGCTGCTACTGCTACTACTACTACTGCTGCTGCTACTACTACTACTGCTACTACTACTACTACTGCTGCTACTACTACTACTGCTACTACTACTGCTACTACTACTACT
>CABFWO010004131.1:6368-23070 GCA_902155825.1 Timema genevievae | reverse complement strand
ATTTTTAAAGATTTAATGAACGAGTACAATCATTTAAAATGTAACATAGAACCGTTGTTATTGTCTTGTAGACACGAAGGCCCCTTCTGGGTTGTGTCTAGTAATATTTTGTAATATAATGGAAAAGTCATCTTCTTAATGGTTAAATTTATAGCCTGTTCGTCTTGAGAAACTAAAATCCACTTGGAATGTTTTTGTTATAATTAATTTTTTTTGTGCATAATGTAGACTTAAGATTCCCTTCTGGGTTTTGGTAAATATTTGTACATATTATGGAAGAGCCAACTTTGTATTGGAAATTTAAACTTATAGTCTGTCCGGCTAAGAAACTATAATTTGTACTTGTAAATATTTTTTTGGTCCATTTCATTAAGTAATTGTTTCTATAAGTTGACGGATAAGATAAAGTTAAAATTGCGGCTAGATTAAAGCTAGCGTTGTAAAATCGCCCATTTGGCTGTTATTGGCTTAGGACCTTCAGTCCGCTGTTAGAGGTAGTTTTTTTGTTAAAGGTATTAACACTTTTGAAGTTTTACTTTTGTCGTTATATGACTTGACCAATTGATTTTTTTGAGATGATTATTTAAAATTTTAATTATTGTTAGTTTATATTAATAAGTTCATATATATATATTCCTTTTTTTTGCCATATTTAAAATACCTAAAATTTATATAAATAAAATGCCTAATACTGTTTACCTTTTTTATGTTACATACTTACCCTTTTTTTAACCTATTGATGGGAAATTTTCTAATAATTAATATATGAAATATTTGTAGAGCAGATTCGTGGGGGCAGAACTCAAATGGACCTGTGTACTGTCCATTTGTTTTGTGTTAGTCCTATTGGCTACTCTGCAATTATTGTCTTTTTTTATCTTTTGAATTTTTGTTGTTGTTGTTGTGCACCCGCCTTAATTCATCGTTGAATTAAGGGGGTGTTTACACTAGGAAGTAGCTATAAATTTAAGATAATGTTGAGGAAAGTACCATATTAAAAAAAAACTTACTTGTACAATGAACTTGGGTTACAAGAGCTGAACGCTAATTTCATGATTGGTAGACTCCCTTGTATTTGACCGATATCGAAAGAAACAATCTTTGAGTAGTTATATACTCACAATAAACTGGATTGTTGATGATGGGGATATTGAGGTTTGAACACAGGTCGGGTGGTTTTTCATCAATTGTTTTCCACTCTTCCTTCACACAAATGCGTATCGACACTAACAGGTACTAAGACGCAGAGATAAAATATAGAAGCTAGACACATAACTAAGCCTTACGTTATTAGAGCCTATTGTAATTATATCACTACTAATTTTAATGAACACAATATATAAGAAGAATTCTATCAAAATGAAAAAAAATGTTATTTATTGTTACTAGATAAGTACAAACATTTAAAGAATTTATATTTAAAAAAATCAACATTTTCTTAAGTAAAGCACACTAAAAACATGATAGATAATTATTTGTTCAAAACAGATACCTACAATTATCAATACAAGTTTGGTACCTTTTTTATTTTTTCTAAAAGCACGCCATTGGAATCATTTATTCCTGGATTATAAAAATGATTATAAAAGTAATGAGGATACCAAAGAGAATGGAGATGAAAAATGTAAGAAAAAGGCCGCAACGGAAACCAAGAAAGAGATGAAAGGAACAGACATGTGGAAGGAAAAAGAAAGATGGGAGGCATTTTACTAAGCTGACGTGGCCACAGGCTTGAAACAGTTAATGATACCGATTAAGAGATTTGTTAAGAAAAGAAAAATAAACAACGGTATGATAGTGTCACAGGGCATAAATAAAATGTTGAAAACTCCACCTGATAAGTAGTCAAAATTTAAGTTTTAATCAGACAGTGAACATAATTACATAATATTTTATTTAACACACATCAAAATACAAAACAATGTATCATGAGTGTGTATGGTTAGGGCACATAAGAAAAGATTAAAAAAACACTCTATGGTACAAACTGGCAGTTTATAAACATAATAGCTAATTTTATACATTTATAAACAAGACTGGGGTTTAGTAAAATGTTTTTACATCTACTTGCTGCATTTTAATTAATCATAGCGGGCAGGAATTAAAGAGTTCAGTTGATTGTATATTAGTAAATAAATCAGACACTTGACTAAACTTCTTGCAGAATGCTGATCTTTAAACGCAGAGGAAATTGTCTATTTATAGATATCTATCTCACTGTTCATTTAAATACATAACAATTTTTTTTCCTAAGGTGTGTGAAGTACACTTTTTCAAGTAAAAGCGAATGCAAATAAAATGTATAAAATATTCTTGAAGCCAAATACATTTTTTTATGGTTAATTGTTTTTAAATAGCCTATTCCCCTTTTAATTAGGATGTCCCAAGTGTCCATAAAAAGGAATGACTCTAGCACGGCAATAATGTTTAGACAGCGTTCAATCAAGATACATTTAAATATCAACTCTGAAAACTAGAACTTTATGAGTACATTTTCTTTTTGTTCATTTTACACTTGACAAGGAAGACACACAAAAAAAAAGTATAGACCCTAAATCTCATTTACTTAGAAAATGTTTGTCTGCACCTTCTCGGCTTTCTTGATTACAATTTTTGAAGGTGGGAATCTAAGATATGCGATAAAAGGCCATTGTTTTTTAAATTTTTATATCAATACATTTTTTGTCCAAAATAAATAAAACATATTGCTCTAGTAGCAACATATTGTTTAATTTTCTTCACATGGTGATATCAACAGTTGTTGAATTTCTGTCAAGGGTGTTCTGGAATTTGATGACAACTTTTTCTCTCCATTTAAAAAGTTTGTCATCTAAATTGTCACCTTAGTTAGTGTTACAAGGTTGTATGTGAACACAAATATGTTTGGAGACACAGGGACTTGAAGGTTTACTATGATTGTTACCCTCTTAAATGATAGTTAGTAGTAATATAAGTTTGTATACAAAGTAATGTTACTATTTATTTGAAATTTATATACAGTTAGAAAATTTTCCTTTCATTTTTTAGCTGTTATAGCCAATTAAATTTACTCATACAACTTTGTTATGTTTATTTTCTTACAATAACACAGTTTGGTACAAACTATTAAAACAACTTGCATTTTATAACTAGATACAGTATAATAATAAATAAGCTTAAAGTTTGTATTTATTTTTCTTAAATGTTTCATAGCAAAGTCTATAGCAGAATCTAAAATCATAATGAAAAACACACAAGTTAATGTGTGAATTACATTTTATAAAGAAATTGCACTAAATATTATTTAATGCATTTTTTGTTAAACAAACAAAGTTACCATATTCATAGTGAAAATATTGATGTTAACTATTTGGAATTAAGTTCGAGTTATTTATTTCAGGGTGGCTACAAAACATATTTTACAAAATTCCCTGACTTTTCCAGGTTTTCCAGGCAATATTTTTCAAATTTCCCTGACTACTTTTTTTCCTGTTTTTATAGTGGATGATGACTTTTGTTTTATTTATTATTGATCACATAATGAAAAATTTTGTATCTACTAAACATAAACAGTTTTATCAGTTATTTTAAAAATTAAAATGTTATTTTATTTAGGTATTATTAACTTTTGTCTTAGTGTTTAAATGGGATTTTTAGACATATTTTTTAATTCCCTGACTTTTCCTTATTTTTAGTTAAATTTCCCTGACATTTCCCTGTTTTCCCTGTCATCCAAAAATTTCCTGACTTTTCCAGGTTTTCCCTGTTTTCCCTGTCTGTAGCCACCATGTTATTTGTTCAAGATTCCAAGATGTGAGTTATACTCTCTGTCAATCTGTGGAATCCACTTCAGCATTTCTTGTAAGAACTTTTTCTTCTGCTCTGATAATTCTACAATCCACCCACTGACTTTGGGTGCTTGAAGTATGGTTGAAGATTTCAAATCATCAGTACCAACAGAGTTGGTTGAAGATTTTCTTGACTGTCTTATCTTTTTTTGTTTTAAATTAACATTGTGATAGCACTCAGACAAATGAGACTCACGATATTCAATTTCACTGAGTGATTGAGTGAACCTTAGAGATGTTACTTTTGAATAAGGAACTTGTTTGAAATTCAAATTTGTGGTACATGTTTGAAAATCTTTGAAATCTGTCAATCATTTGTAGTATCTTATAAGGCTTCTTTTGGTGCACTTTTAGTAACAACCGCAACAAAGAAATGGAAGGGAAAAACTCAATTTTTGACAACACTTTTTCTATGCAGCCATGCACTGAGTCTATCTCCTGAACATAGGAATGACCAGTTGTTGAGAATTTCATTGTGATTCCATCAATAGATGGATGATGTTTCAAAAAATCAAGCACTGCAAATGAAATTATTGAGTTCCTGTTTTGGGGTGTGCAACTGTTACTCCATAGTGTTAACTCTTTTATGTTTGGATTGTCTTTTTGCAACCTGTCTCAATATTTTACATACAGCACTAGCAATATCATTTCCTTTTCTTCCCATAAGAGCTTCTGTCCATAAGGCACAGTATACTTGTTTGGTTGTTGAAAGATGGCCTGTTAAATTGTACACATTCAGCTTACTGTGATAAAAAAAAAAGCTGACCTTGGCTCTTGTGCAAGTAAGTACATTTTCTAAATTAAAACATAATACAGCTTTGCTCTTATCATCTCTATCACTTTGTCTATTTACTCGCATTGCTTCTTTTTCAGCAATATGAATTTCATATTGTTTTAGTCTGTCCTCTGTCAATGTTTTTTCACTTTTAACTAGCTTCACTTCTTCACAAAGGTCACATCTGTCTTTTTTGGGGACATGAAAATAAAGATTGTATTCTGTAACAAATAGGTGTCTGTAAAAGGATTGTTTAACAGGGTTCTTACCCTTTTCTTTGAGTTGATTTGCATATAAATTGTACATCAAAGAGACATCGAGAGTAGAATCTAAATACCTTCTCAAGCTGTTACTTCTACAGTAATGTGACTCAACTGTAGGGAAAGATGAAATATGATCTCTAACTTTTTGTTTTTCTTGGTCAATAATTTGTCTTTTTACATGTCATTCTTTCAAAGAGGGGTTGGGATTATTACAGATGTCTTTTTTTTCATGGCTTGTGTAAGCAGGTTTTTGGCTGATTGATTAAGTGCCTAGGTAAAACTGCTTACATACTTGTATGGGATTATTGCTGCGTGAGGATTCACTTGTTTTCTCTTTTCGATGCCTTTTGACTCCAGAGCACTCAGTTGTAGAGACAATGAAATGTCTTTTCATTTGGAGAAAGAGTGTGATATTTTTGGAAAATTACTTCTCTCTCGTTATCTGTAATTAAATTTTGACATTTATATTTATTCGCATGATCCCATATAGTTTTTTGGTTGTTTTCATAGATTTAGCTAGAACTGTCTTTTTTCTCACAGAAATATTTGTCTGCCCAGATCGACACTTTCCTTTTCTAACATTGCATGCCCATGACTTTGAGGTCTCTTTTGCGTTTTCTAGTTTTTGTTTCAGAGCTGATCTTAGTCTCATTGATAACATTTTCTTTGCTACTAGATTCATTTTCAGTGTTTAGATTTTCTGTGAAAGTCAAAGAGCCATCAACCAAGATATTATTTTCTAGATCATTGTGTTTAACACCTCTAACAACCAGAGTGTCTATCTTGTCTTCCAGTGTGATATCACCTATGGGGAATGCCTCCATAGCCAATCCTACTATTATATTAGCTTAAAAAATTCATACATAAAATAATGCCGAGTTAGAAGCCAAACGTTATTCTTACATTTTAACAGATGAGTTGTAATTTGGGAGTGTAATACTTCTTCTTTGTCACTACCACTATCATCATTAACTAACTGTTCGTTAGTAAGTTCTTCATCCAAATGGCTAATATTGTCAACACAACTGCTTTTAAATGCCATTTTTAACAGACTGAATTACTTGTCACAAACCACCTGGTTAAAATAAACAATCATAAAATTGAATATTACAGAGTTCTATGTGTAACATACAACCATGTAGCACAAATCACACGACTAAGGTGGTTTACCAAAGTTGCATGTGCCACATATGGCTTTGTAACTTTGTAGGAAGATACAACTTTAAATAGTATGGAATTTCTTGGCTATAAAAGGTGCTGCAGCCTAGTGTGGAAGTTTTAAAAGTAGTTTTATGCACATACAGTAAAACCTTGGATTACGTGCATAATTCGTTTCGTAAACGTGTTCGTAATACAAAACACTCGTATATCATAAGTGAATTTCCCCCATAAGAAATAATGGAAACTCAGATGATTCGTCCCACAACCCAAATATATTTAATCTAAAAATGATTAATACATTTTTTATTTTTGTTATTTAAATGTAACTATACTGTAATCAAATTTATTTATTAAATTTAATGGTGGCTGGTGTGAGGTGGACGAGAGAGAGGAGAGGAAGAGGTGGGTTATTGTTTAGGATGACTTTCACTGTCACTAAATGAATCACTGCTATCTGTTGGCTCACTCAAATATTTTTCTTTTTGTGCGACTTTAACAAAGAACCTATCCAATGACACTGCTCGGCAGACAAAGCGTAACCATAGTACTACTCATATTGCAAGATATCGCTCGTTTATCAAGTTAAAATTTATTGAAAATTTTTGCTCGTCTTACAAAACACTCGCAATCCAAGGTTTTACTCTACAACCTTGTAATACTGACGTGATGTAATGCCGCTATGCTCGTGCAGTTATTCAACAAATGTTGATATCACCATGTGAAGAAAATTAATTTTTTTGTTTCTTTTGGAGCAGTTTTTTATATTTATTTTGTTAAAAAAAGTTTTGCTATTAAAACTACCAAAACATATACCTTTTCTTGCGATTACCACATCCCCACCTTGACATTTACAATCTTAGTATTTTTCCATGAAGCCAACTATACATAAAAATATTAATTATTTATATACCAAACTTTGTATTTGCAAAAACAGGAAAAAACTGTAAATTGTATGAAAAACCTAAACAAAATTGCCATGTTTGTGTTGTGCAAGGTCATTAGAGCCCGAAGGTTATGTTGAGTACATTTAAAATTTGCCGCTACTAAGAGTGAAACAGCAAAAAATACCAAAACTGGTAGTGGTCACAATGAAAAATTACCAAATTCTGAATATTGCAGTTTCGTTTACATAACATAAATTTTATTTACTAAGATTTGAAAGCTATGAATTGAATTTGACACCTCTAAGAATAGCTAAACTAATTGTTCATTGTACTACAAACTTTAATTTACTCTTTCAAATGTAAAAACATACATATAAAAGCGAAAATAACACAGGTTCTCACCCCAAAAAGGGAGATTTTTCTTTAATGTCAAGCAAAGGAATGAATTAAAATACAAACATAATAATCTTCAAACACACAAGAAAGACTTATCAAGTTCTTCACCAATAAATAACAGTCAACTAAACAAAAGAACATCACAAGTATTGACCCGGTAGGTAATATCCGTGTCGTCAACGCTACAAAAATACTCAACAGTATCAAAGTTTTATTTTTAAAAGTCACATGAATCTGTTTACAGGTACGTCACATCACGTCTCGTCACACGTGTTCTGAATAGATACATTTAGACACTTTCCATTCACCTCGATCTGAGTGGCCAAAAGTCTGGTGGCAGCTTCTATTAACCACCGTTTTAATAATCTCACTTGACAAATATGTTACAAACTCACTTTTATTTTAGTATTGATAACAGAATAGACTGCCTTATCTACAAGGCGCTAAATACCGGATACAAATCTTGGAAAACATAGTACGCATAGTTAACCTAAGTTAACTTTTTCAATCGATTTTTCTTTCTTTAATTTTGATTTTGTTCAAACCGATTCTTAAATTGCTATAGAAAATAGAAATAGGAAATAAGATTGTTAACATTTTGTTGAAATTATGTGAATTCCCATTCAGTCAAAACAATAAATTAATGGCCTGGGATATGGCTATGTTTTTCCTTTAATTATACATTGGGTGTAAAGCATCGGAGCTATAAAAAATATTTGATTTGTTTATTTCCTAAATATAACTTTTTTTTAATCCTCTAAGGGTGTGCGAAGTCGAATTAAATTACATCAAACATTCCCAAAGCCAAATTAAAGTTTAAATGTTAAAACAAAAAGTTATGTACAAAAAAATTATATTTTTTATTTATTTAATTTTAAGCATTAAAAATTATTTTCAAAATATTAAATTGCATTAATCAATAATATTTGTTCTAGACTTAGTAATCAAATCAATTATTTTATATTTTTGTCATTTGAGCATTAACTTGTGATGCACATAACAGCTAATAATCACATAATTTAAACCATAATTGTGTATTTAACTTTAACTATTTTTACTAGAGAAATTTCTTTAATTGTCACAAAGCCAGAATTTTATTTTCGAATCAAAGTCGAAACTAACAGGATAATTGAAGTTTTAAAATCTTGGCTAACACATAGAATCCTCAAATATCCTTCATAGTTTTAGTGTTTTGAGGGTACACACTACACAGATATAAAATACTTAAAACATCAACTTGCAATAAAAATTATTTCAGTAGTTTGAAATAAGGATTAGGAGGGTGAAACATAAATTAGGATTTGGAGTTATTTAAAAAAGAAAAGATTTGATTGTAGGGCCTTGTGGGGGAAGTTTAATGAAGAGTAAGTGTGGTCCTGTGTGGATTTATTTTTCTTTCCTTAATTTCATGGGTTTAAAATCCTAAATCGATGGCAACATGGCGCCAGTCTCTCATTAGACTGAGTTTCTAACGTGATCCTGATTTGAATAACAGTCGGGTGTACTATTGGTGGTTTCCCACTCTCACCCCAAGCAAATGGAGGGGAGCACTTCCTTTAAATTCTATCCTCCCTAGTTCATACCTGATTAGATTATTTTCCCAATTAGACAAGTCTGATTCTACCAAATGAAAACAATTTGTTATATATGGAAGAAAGAGGAAAGCTGAATAGAAACAAACATAATATGGATTTCACAGTTAAAATAACACGGTTCACACTTTACACTGCTGTCACAGGACAAATAATGGCTGCCTCTTGATGGAAATCGATTGTTACCACTCAATACCTCAAACTTCTTCCATGCAAAACAAAATGCACCTCAAAAAGTGAATAACAGTCTTCCTTTAAGGTGCGGCAGAAGGAAGCGCAAGTATTTTTACAGTTTTTATAGAATATATATTTTTTTGGCAAAAATTGATAAAATATTTCTCCAGATCTTGAATATCTGTCAAGGGGTCCTGGAATTTTGACAAAAACGTTTTAAATAAAGAGAAAAGTTTTGACAAAATTCCAGGACACCCTTGACAGATATTCAAGATCCGTTGATATTAGCATGTGCAGAAAACTAAACTCTATGTTGCTACTGGAGAAATATTTGATCTATTTTGGCCAAAAAAATGTAATGCTATAAAAACTGTAAACTAATGTAATTTCAAGCAAGTGTGTGAGTGAGAGGAGAAGAATTGGAGCAAATAAAAGAGGAAGAATGGTTGAAGGACAGAGGAAGATGGAGGCATTTTACTAAAGTGACCCGGCCACAGGCTGGAAACAGTTGATGATGTTATTTCAAACAAAGGCCTACAAGATTTGTACTCAAACGTTTCACCTCTATTTATATTTTACCTATTTTTAAAAATACAAAGGATTTTCTTTTCTTAATCCCTCAAAACTGAAGAATTGGTAAAATCTAAAGTTTGGTTTTACTCTTTGTTAATGGTTAGTAAAGAGTTTATGACTCATCTCTTGATCCTATTATCAAAATTGAAAAAAAAACAAAAAAAACTACACCTAAAATCATGAAAATGTTACAATGAGCATTTCAAATAGATAATAATGTAAATCTTAATAATTCATGTTTAGAAATAAAATAAATTGATTTCAAAGAACAAATAATTATATACAAATTACATACAAGATACCACCATACTTTTGAAGATTTCATCATTTCAACATTTTTATCAATAAACCTCAGTTCACAGTAGAATTATTTTAATTTTTCATCAAGGTCTTAAGAGAGAACAAATCTCTTTGTTCAACACAGAAAAAGTCTTAAAAATATTATACACAATTTTTTTTTTTTGGTACAGAAGTCATCTATGAAAAACTTATTGACCATCAAACTTTAATAATAATGGCAAGTTTCTCCAATACATGCATATCATTCTTGAAAAAAGTTTCTCGAACGCATGCACATCATTTCCTGAGAAATGTTTCATCAACACACTAACACAATATTCTTGAATAAACAAAAGTTCACTTTAAGTCAAACGGTGACCATCTTTTCATCCAGTCAAAATGTAAACTGATGCTTCCAACAACATCCCGACACTATGTAGACAATTTAACAACACAGACAAAAAAATCGAGGTCGGGTTAAATGACTGTAAATATGACAAAATACCTGAATGAACGCGTCTGTATCGCTTCCCCCGCGAGGGACAAAACCATATTGACTCCAATGCGTGCTCCCGGAAAAGGTGAGACGAGACGAAGTACAAGCGTGGTCAACTATTTAATTAACAATTCAAGGAACATTATAAAGTTGGTAACACCGGTCTCTATCACTCATTAATGATTGATGGCCTCCAGAAATTGGATAGTAGTTTTTGCCGCTTCGTCGTCATCCACCTCATCACCATCTTCCTGCAAAGATACGTTCACGATAAACTCACCCACAGAGAAAGTCAAAATATGATGTATAAAATAAAGAGCGAGGTCAAATCCGAATATTTAGTTTACTTACGAATCCCAAATCTTGAACAAAATTATGAGGAAATCTAATAAAATAGGAAAATATAAAAATCACAGCTATATGTTAACATTTTTAAATAACATTTATATATTCAGTTAAATGTTAGTCTGAGTTTAAAGTTTATCTTAATCATGTTGGTCTGAAGAAAGCTTACAATTTTCACTTAATTACATATCTCTTCTTATTTACATCAATTTTAATCCTATATATTATTTCTGTTGTCAACATCCCTTTTTCTCAACTAATACAAAGCCTATAGCTATGACTAAGGTATCAGTTGATATTATTTTTTTACCGACTTCTGACATAGCATACTCAGTTTACGTTAAAACACATGGTTTGTTTAAAATTTAAGTTAAAAGAAGAAAAATTTAACAATGTTTTTGTATCAATTATCAAAAATGACAAACAAAAAATTCAAGATGATTTCATTCTGACATCAAATATTGTATACAAAGAGGTATTGTAAATTGAAAATACGTTCACATTAATAAACTATCTTTGCTATTTTGTGTATAAGCTTCGCTGATTATTTAATTTCAACAACCCAACAAAAGACTGAGTCATTTTTTTGGGGGTAGGGGGGTGGGGGGTGGGTGAGGAAGGTTGAATGTGTGAAAGTTTTGCAAGGGTTTACTGGTTATTGTATAATCATCTAGGCATCGGGCCGGGCCTCCTTATTGTTAATAGGCAATATTAAAGATATAAAGCAATTACCAATACAAAATTTGATTATTATTTTTGTCAAATCTTTAATTCCAAATATCCATAAGAGTTTTAGAATGATATTCCTAATAAAATGTCAACCCACTGGATATACTTAATAAAAATCAGGATCAGGAAATGATTATCAGCTTAGTATAAAGTGAAGACTGTAAGAACAAGCGAAAGCTTTTGTGTCTCTGGGCAGAATGTTCTATGATAATGGAAGGATAGATGGTGAAATCGACAGACGGGTGAATGCATCTAAGAGAATAGTTGGATGCATGTGGACTATTGAAAAGAATAAAGTAGTATCAAAAAAAGGCAAAGATGGCAGTATATAAAAGTGTGTTAACACCAACATTTTTTTTTATGGATGTGAAGCATGGGTTTGTCAGGAGAAATACAAGAGCAAGGTGAATGGGGTTTGAAACAGATATCTAAGAAATTTATGTGGAAATACTCGTATGAACAAAGTCAGTAATGAATGGGTGCTGAAGGAGTGCGGTTTGAAAGGGAATCCAATGGGTAAATGTGAAAGAAGCGTTTTACGTTGGTTTGGGTATGTTGAGAAGATGAGTGTGAATCGAGTGACGATACAAATATGTGAAGCTAAAGTGTGTGGATCAAAAGGAACGGGTAGGCCATGTAAGACGTGGCTAAATCTGGTAGACAAATGTGTGAAAAAGAGAAACATTAAGAGTTTTGAGAATAAAAGCACATATATGACTCGGTGTATGGATGTTGTTGAAGCGAAGAGAGTATACAAGAATAGGAAAGTATGGAGAAAGTTAATGAGGATGGGTTAAGTAGGGAGTTGTTTTTGAGCTATAGGCAGTTTCTTGCCCACCCCATAAGGGAAGGGAATGATGTGTATGTGTGTGTGTGTGTGTGTGTGTGTGTGTGTGTGTGTGTGCGCGCGTGCGTGTATTCACATAGGTAGGTAGGCAGGTAGGTAGGGTATGTATGTAATAAAATCATGTTAAGACAAACTGGATAAAGGGTATATTTTTAATGATTGCTACAAAGAATTTCATCACATAACATAACAGTCACGTATTGATATTCCCCTTCATAATGATAGTGATCAACAAATGAACTAGAGATGACCTCAGTGGTCTTGGGGTGAAGTGCTCGCCTAAGGACCTGATGTTTGTTGGTTCAAACCCAGCCAGGTAGAGGAAAGATGGATAGAAACATATAAAAGGAACCAACAAAATTTGGCTTTTACAACGAAAGGAAAATTTCACTGTTTATATTGCTGCCAATGAACAGCGAGGTAATGGCTGCTTTTGAAGAGAAGTAATTGTTACCGCCCAATCCCCTGACCTAGGTTTCATTCTATCAGAACTAATCAGGAGGGAGTGTAAAACATGCAAAGCAAATTCCTGAAAGCAGCAATGTAAAATATGAACTGTGTTCTTTTTTCCATTGTAAAAGCTATATTGTGTTTATTCCTTTTATATGTTTCTATCCAGCTTTCCTCTAACTTCTTACAAAAACTATACAAATATCATAAGACTTTGAAAACCAGCTTTCTTGAGGCTCTATTTTCCTCTTGAAAATATTCCTTGCCAAACTTAACCTTCCAAAAAGGCACAAATGAAAAAGGACAATACCGAAATCACAAAAACCAAATGAAATGAACACCTAAGAGAATAAACTGTTCGTGAGAACAGTACAATCTCTCAATATTGTGTTTTCCTAGTCTTGATAAGGGTTACTACCCCACCACTTGTCACCACGTTAAGCTCTAGATGACGCTACTTACATCAAACCCGAAGCAGTTCTGCATGTCCTTCTCAGTCTGTATTTTCTTCCTGATGGCAAATGCATCTTTCCTCGACAGTTTCCTCTCCCTGAGCGTGTGCATGACCTCATCATCATCGTCATCAAGAGCTGCAACAAGGTCAGCAAACATACCGGAATAGTCTTACGAAATAATACAATAAGTTAACACGGTGAGTGATTTAATTTAGAAAAATTACTATAAAAATAAATGACTTAGAAATACAAGAAAATTAGTGTAAAGTGATAGGGAAGGAAGGAGAATTAGGTTAGGATTCAACAAATAAACTCTTCTCTTCATTTCTTTACACTTTCTGGCTGAACTTGAATAACTTAAATGGTAAGGGTGTGCAAAGCTTCGACTTTGCTTCAAAACAAATTCTGGCTTCAAAGCTTCACCAATAAAAATATTGACGGCTAAAATACTCCATTTATGTTCAATTATTGCCATCCTGTGATGTTTTGTACATTATAAAATGATATTTATAAGGAAAAATCTTAATAAATTGAATTGCATGTTGTGATAGTAACTTGAATTGTCAGAGTAACACAAAATATTACAAGCAATTGTGCAATAAAACATTTTACATGTAATTTTAGTGTATAAAGTAATATAAATAGCCACAATATATTTTTTAAAGCATAAAACAACCAAAATAGAATATTCAAACTTCGATTCAGCTTCAAGAGTATTTAATATATTTGATTTGAGTTCGTTTTGAAATGAAAAAGTGGACATTACACACCCCTACTTAATGGTTAGAGCTTCAGAGGTTGGAATAAATAAAGATAGAAGCTTATTGGTTCCTATAGTAGTAGTAGTAGTAATAATAATAATAATAATAATAATAATAATAATAATAATAATAATAATAATAATAATAATAATAATAAATGGGAAAATGTCAGGAATTTAGCCATTCCCCAAGAGTCGGCCGGGCGGGATCGGCTCCCCTCTTACCACAAGGGTTCATGTGGGAAATAAATCCCACTTGTTGTTCCAGCAGGTCTTTCTGGCTCAATCTCTATTGTAGACAGTCAGCTTCTTTGTTCTGTAGCAAACTAAGGGAAGGAAGGTTGGGAAGTTTTAAAACCTGTGGTGAAACAAACCAGTTGGGAAGTCCCTGACTCATTGTGCGATATCTATCAAGAGTGTTTATAATATATATCTATAAAGAAAACCTCTTTTCGCTCAAAAGGTTTAGAGAAGGACGGTTATATTCTACTCTATTATATTTTGTGGCATGCAAATAAGGAGAGAAGGAGGAGGAGGAGTAGCTTGCCAAGGTCAACTATTTATGAGCATCAGCCTGTTTGTTAGCAAACCAAAGAGTAGAAATTACATGGATGTTAAACTAAATAATCTTTAAGGGGTGTCAATTCTAGAGGACATTAAAGGTGCTTTAAACAGAGAGGTTTTAAGGGCTCTCATAACTAAAGGATATTTAAGAGGTTTCAAGCCTAGAGAATATTTAAGAAGAGTAAAAAATTATAGCTATTAAAACAATTTTCATCAAAAATGTATTAAGATTAACTATTCATTTTGTATTATTCAATCTTTGCCTGAAATTTTGCTATTCGTTCTGATAAAAAATGCTATTCGCACACCTTTATTTAAATTATTTTTTATGTTACATTAAAAATGTCCTTTTACAAGTCTTACCATACATACTAAGTTTAAAAATAAATCTATATTTTTAAACTAAGCTTATTCTAAAGCGCCATTTTTTATAACTTCCCATTCCAATATTAAAATTTCATTCCCATCTATCCCTTCTTTAAAGTGATTCAACATTGATTTAGAAAAAGAAATAACACAAATTATACTAAGCATAGTCAACAAGAGAGTTAAAAAACATGTGGTTTTTACAATGGGGCTTCACACTTTACACTGCTGCCACTAGACAAAGAGGTAATGGCTGCCTCTTGAAGAAAATAAATCATCAATCATTACAGCCCAATCCCCTGACCTAGGTTCCATTCTATTGGAACTCAACAGGACGGAGTGTGAAACGTGAAATGCAACTTCCTAAAAGAGGAAACCAAAAATATAAACAGGAGAAAAAGGAAATTTGTAAAGAATGATAACTATATAGGAACATGTAAAAGGACAAACACAGGAAATGGACATAGTACACTCTATCACCATTACTATTTAGCCAAATGGAACATGACTTGATAGCAATATATTAAGGAAATGCACAAACATTTGTTTGTAAAGAAAATGCAAGAAACAGCTTCCTTCAATAGCCCCCACCCCATCCCCACGTCCACCCAACTCAGTCTGTAGAAGTAAGTTTTTAATAAAATATTATTATTTGTTTTGAAGGGGCTTCCCAGCTGCTGCTTGAATTCAAACTTTTGTTTTTGGGTTTGAGGAAATAACCCCCGGCATTTTGACTGTAACCATTTCTTCGATGCGGCTCTGCCAGAAAACATTAGTTTTAATTTTAGATATTAATAAATTATAACTTATATACAATATCCAAAGCATTAAATGGTATTATATTGACACATAAGTTGTTGGTTGGTACTGACGGTCTGTCGCCATGTGATGTCCTGCCATCAGCCCCTCTTCTTCCTCTTCGTCACTGTCCAGACCCTGCAGGTGTCCCATGGAGTGTGAGCTATCCCCAGCCACCACGGCGACGGCCTGCTCACCTCCTTCCCCATCCTGGAACACACACACAGGCGCTCTCTTAGTGATGCGCGTGCACACACACACACACTCAAACAAATGGTCATCAAGACAGGCGTTGATACAGTACCTGAAGCTGTATGACCTCCAGCACCACATATTGCTGTCCGTCTTGACCCTCTACCGCCATCATCTCTCCATCAGTGTCCTCGTCATCTTCATCATCATCCTCGCCTGCCATAACCTCTACGTGCTGACCGTCAATGATCTGTTCCAACAAAATAATCCCAATATTAGTGATGAAGTTAAAAGTGTGTATAGACCTACACTTACGAGATAATGACGTGAAGCATCAACTATTTGCCACTTTCAATGAATTGATAAAGATGTTAAATGGAGGGGTGAGAGGGAGCTAGGACAAGACAGAGAGGTCACCACTAAGGTGGGACAGACACGAGGAGAATGGAGGAGAGAGGAAATGTTGATCATAAGATATCTTATAAAAAAATATTTACTATCTCTAGGAGGATTTGTGATGATTAGAAAACTTCAACTTTGCTCTAAAAAAAATTCCACCAATAAATATATTGTTAGCTGAAATACTCATTAATGTTTAACAATTATCATTCTGAGCTGTTAATAATAATTTGATTAGTTATCTTTATTAGGCTTTAGTGGCCGAACGGTCTAAGGTACATTCCTGTGTTGGACTGGCCCGCTAAAGATGGGGTTTGAATCCCGATTGAGTCTACTGAAGTTGTTTTTCTTAAATGGTTTTCCACCCCCCCCCCCCC